>JBAMBS010000340.1:55000-92388 GCA_037044455.1 Zygothrica quintamaculata | reverse complement strand
GCGCGGCAAACTTCCTGCTGATTGCTTAATTGACAAAGAGCATATGGGATGCATGAATGAATAAACGAGTATGAATACGCAAACGCAACACACACACATACCCACACACACATGCAACACACACACACACACACACACCAACACACAGTCACATTCACACTAACACTTACATTCGCCTGTCTTTGTTGGTGGCCATAAGCCGTTGCTGCTGTTGCTTTGCTTTTGCTTCTGATGCTGATGCTGAATCTGAAGCTGACTACGCATGGGCGTCCAAACCGTTGAAAATGCATTAACAAATGAATCGAGGAGTCAAATTCAACTCAAGGGGCTCCACCTTTTGGTTGCTTACTGACTGGCTGAGTGACCAACCGGCTGACCGACTGGCTGCTGCGCTAAAGATTAAAATCTAAAAACTGTCAATTAGAGCACACATTTTTCCTCATCCAAAACTCAAGTAACAACAACATTGAGAAGAGATAAAAATTATGAAGGGGAAGACGTAAATGTGGTCGGGCCTAGGGCCCAGGCAAACTTAAGCTCTGTCCGTCAATGTGACGCTGATGCTAACGTTGTGGCTAACGCTGACGGCATTGGCAATGGCGACGGCAACGGCAACGGCAACGGCAACGGCAACGGCAACGGCAACGGCAACGGCAACGGCAACGGCAACGGCAACGGCAACGGCAACGGCAACGGCAACGGCAACGGCAGCGGCAACGGCAACGGCAACGGCAGCGGCAACGGCAACGGCAACGGCAATAGCGATGGCGTCCCACGTTTACACGTTTCCACTTAGCTATTACCATCATCCGGTCTCCCAGCTCTGGACCACACTAAGTCGCTGGACTTGTCAGGGATTTGGAATTCATTGACATATTTCATTTTTTTCATTTATATTTATATTTTGATTATTATTATACTATTTCTGTATGCTGCTTTGATACAGTTACGGAAAATTAGTTATACAACTGCCGATATAGTATTGATTACTATTCAATATCCATATCTGATTCTATAGTTATTTATACCATAGTTTTTTTAAGACAAATTTAAAATTTTTGCTTCTAAAATTTCATATTGATGAAATTAATTGATTATTAAATTATCACAGTATTGGCTTATTAGTCTGAATACTTAGGGTATCTCACAGTCAAGTATACTTAACATTAGCATTATTATTTGTTTTGTTTTGTTTTGCTTATTTCTTTGTCTCTGATTACTCGTCTCGTCTTCGTATTTTTAATTCACTTCCAGTTGTAGCAGAGCGCAGGTTTTAAATTACATTGCACCAATCCAGGTCCAAAAACTATACACAAAGTACACGTAAATACACAATTATTTAGTTCGATCTGCCCTCCCCAACATCCCTAACATCCCCAACATCACCAACGTACTCAATATACCCAATATATTCAATATTCCTAACATCCCAACAAGCGAAACAATCCAACAATAATCGAAACCACCAACCGAACAAGCAACCAAACAACCAACCAACGTTAGCGTCAACATCTTTGTCTTCGTCTTCCTCTTCGTCTTCCTCTTCGTCTTCGTCTTCGTCTTCGTCTTCGTCTTCGTCTTCGTCTTCGTCTTCGTCTTCGTCTTCGTCTTCGTCTTCGTCTTCGTCTTCGTCTTCGTCTTCGTCTTCGTCTTCGTCTTCGTCTTCGTCTTCGTCTTCATCTTCCTCTTCGTCTTCGTGTTAGTCTTCGACTACATCTACATCTTGGTCTTCGCTTTTGTCTGGGAGGGCAGACAATGAAAGGAAGAGCTTAAAAATAATACCTTGGCCGCTTATGTTGGCGTTTTTCTTGGCCGTAGTTACACCGACATTATTACAAAGCTCAACCAAGCCTTCCCCTCCCCTTTCAGCGCCATCACCAGCACCAACAAAAATTTTACAACCCTCTTTGCTCCCACAACTGTATCTAGTCTCTGTATCTATATGTCAGTATTTGTATCTGTATCTAATAGTTGGCCCTGCCTGTTGTCACCAGATACCCGCGTCTCAGCCAACCAATACTCACCTGGCAGTACGCCAACTACAAGTCTGGGCTGTCTGAGGCTAAAAAGGTACTGCAAAGGTTCTATGCCAAGACATAAACAGGTGTAGCTAGGTGTAGGGGTAGCAGTAGGAGTTACACCAGGATAGAATCCAAGTTAATTGGACATTTACTTGAACCCTGCAAATCGTCTACAAATTCAACTAACCCAATATAAAATGGCAGACTTCACTTGAATACTATTCGAGTACAATTTGCTGATATCATATGAATTTAAAACTAAATATAATTATCTTGATAAAAAATAAGTTTAAAAAAACATTCGCTTTAATTTTGGAACAATTTTATAATTTTTTTTTTTATGTATGTAATTCAAATTATTGGGGAAAAATTTAAAGCTGTAAGAGTATTAGTGCTGAATCATTCCTTCTCGCATTACGTTGACAATCTTAATGGATCTCATTGCAACAATAGAGAGCAGCTACTTGATTAGACTGTTCCTTTTACATTCTTTTTTTTGTTAATCTTCAAGTGCCACAAAAATTTACACGCCAAGGCACAAGGCAAAAGGCAGCAGGGACAAGGCAGGAGGCAGGAGGCAAACGAGTTTTATATTACAGAAAACATATAAATAGATTAGTTTATTTGGCCAGCAAAAGTATATATATATGTATACTGATATATACTGATAGTTCTAATTTCCTTTTCACTTTCATTTACTAACTGACTGACTAGGTTCTGACAGGCCAATACCTCAAATCAAGCGATCGCCTTTCAAAAATGCACTCAACTCATCTGCCGGGTTGCCCATTGTTGAAATATATTTTTCTATTCTCTATAATGGCGACACGATCGCTATTATTGATAGAAATAGTCAGGGATACACTACAGTAGACTTAACTGTAATAGGTGTCTGAGCATTTGGATATTGTTCTTTGTTTTGATATGGAGGTAAACCCAAGCCCTGCATTGCCATTTGGCACTTGGGCGCGATAACCAATCTCGAAAATGAAACAGGACAGAAAAATGCCACCAAAATGGTGCAAACATTGCAATTAGGTAATATCTGGTAATTTAATATGCGATCCTCAACTCCCTACTGCTCTTTTCATCTATTTTTTACGCTCTCTCTCTCTCTCTCTCTGTCTATTCTGTTTTTATACAAAATGGCGTTATCAGTCATTAATGTACTACTCAAAGTACTTGGTAAAACTCCAATTATGCCTTTATATCGATAGATCTAGCAGTAAGAAACATATGGTAATATATTAAGTTTGAAATAATTAATAATATTTTTATTAGTTTATTTAGAAATTAAGCAATTTATAACATATTGTTAGTATCAAGTAGATTCAAGCAGATTAAATCAGTTAAGTGAAATGCTTTGCAGTAATTGTTTAACCATCTGTAACTTATAACTTTTAACCAACTCAAACTGATAGCTGTTGATTTAATCGAAAGGATTTTAATATATGTATATATATATGGTACTTTGATCTTCAAAGATCCATCGATATGTTGACATATGGTTATGTGCTTTGACTGTCTCTTAATCATCTCCCTTTCCCATGTGCTTACCTTTACCCTTAACATAACATTTTAGCCAGATTTGCTCTTTGATTCATTTTGATTTGCTTCCTGCAGTGTCTGTCTCTATGTGTTTCTGTGGCTAATTCCAGCGCCTAGCAACCCAATGAGGCATCCAAGCTTGCGCAACGCTTTGCCTCTTGAATTAGTTACCCCGATCTAATCAGCCGGCAAACCTTGAATTGTTTGTACCACTGGTTACCACGGGTTGCCACAGGGCCTAATTGAGCATATGTCAATTAGCATAACACATACAGTCACAGCATTAGAGACAGAAGGAGAGAGAGATAGAGAGGGAGAGAGTGATAGAGCTAAATACAGAAAGGGGCAAAGAGGTTAGAGACTAATGGTCTAAGGGAACATTGCTACTGGATAATAAGCACGGATAATGGAAGCTGGTCATTACCCACTAGGATGTGCGTATTATCAAAGTCATTATTGACGTTCATATAAAAAAAGTGCTCATTTGCTTGTGATTGTGGGTCGTCGGTTGTTCGTTGTTTGTTGTCGGTTGTTTTTACTGAATGGATTTTAAACTACCCCCGCGGGCGGGCTGATCTCTCAACTCGTCGACGTTGACGCCGATGTTGTCGACTGATTATAACTGCGACTGCTGGACTACCAGTCTTGGTTTTCATTTAACACATTTCAGCTTCGTTCTCTGTTCTCTACTTAAATTCTTCTTGTTTATTAGCCCCTTTGCCTTTTTGTAAAAAAGAAGCAAAGCGGAGCTATTGGAAATGTGCAAAATCGAAAAGTATGTAACACATAGAAATAATCATCGGAGACCCCATAAAGTATATATATTCTTTATCATATAGCCCTGTCCGTCTTTTTGTCCGTCCGTCTGTCCGTCTGTATGAACGCCTGTTTCTCAGAGACTATAAGAGCTAGAGCAACCAAGCTTGAAATCTAGATTCGCTATGTTCGTAAGTTATACGAGTTTGTTTTTGATTTTTCAATTTCCTCCCCTGACCTACGCAATTCGAAAAAATCGATTATTAAGCACAATTTTCAACCGATCAAATTTATTTTTGGCACTCATCATATATAGACCACTCTTGATCGATGTTGTGAATCTTGGTAAGATTGATCTAAAATATCGGAAGTTATAGATCATCAAAAGTGGCATTATGGGCCCCGGGGGGGTATAGTAGTGCGCGCAAAATAAGAGCTAGAGCAACGAAATTTGGAACGTAGATTTGTTATGTTCGTACGCTATACGAGTTTGTTTTAGATTTTCGAAATTCCTTCCCTGACTCCCGCAATTTGAAAAAATCGATTATAAGGTACAATTTTCTTTTCCGCACACATATTAAGTAGACCATTCTTCATCTACGTTGTGAATTTCGTTAAAATTGAACAATAAACACGGAAGTTATACAACATTAAGTACCAATGGCTAAGTACGTGCAGAACTGTGTGTATGTATGAGTATGTATGTGTATGGCTGTATATGTAGGCAAAGGGGCTCTCGTAGTCGGGTACACTCGACTACAGACTTCTTACTTGTTTTTAATATTTTTTTTTGTACATATACATTTTTGTTGTGTTTTTACTTGTGTTTGCTTGCCTCTGGCTGTCCTGTGCTGTATTTAATTAGTTTAAAAGCGTGTGGATAATACCCTGGCGCTTGCAATGAAAAGTCAAATGAATTGAAAACTGAAAAAGATAATGCTCAAAAGCAAACATAATAACGACAATAAGCAACAACAGTGAGCACAGCACAACAGCAACAACGATAGCTACTTATAATGACAGGTAGCCTTGGACTTGCCCCAAGTTATCCATGGGCCTTGCCCAGTTGCTTTAATCAGCAAATTACATAAATTAAAATAACAACGTCAATTATTAAAACAATAAACAACGACAGTTTACCATCAAACCAACAACAACAACAACGAAAACGGCACAACAAATAATAATAAGAGATACAAATTTAAAAGTATTCAATTCATTTTGTGTTTGTCTTTGTTGATTTTGAGATATTTTCAGCAACAATCGATGAATATATTACATACTTAAATCTTAAATCTAATTTTAGATTTTTGATAAGACTCCATAGATAGATATATATATACATATGCAGATACAGATACAGATACAAATACAGAAAAGATACAGCTATGAATACATATACAGATTTAGAAACAGAGATAAAGATACAGGTACAGATACAGAAACAGATGCGAATTAAGAAACAAATTTAGATACAGATAAAGATAGAGATAAAGATACAGGTACAGATTTAAATACATATAAAGATGAAGATACAGGTACAGATTCAGATACAGATACAGATACAGATACAGATATAAATACAAATACAGATACAGATACGGGTACAGATGCAGATACAGATACAGATTAGATACAGCTATAAATACCGATTCAGATTTAGACACAGATGGATATAGAGATAAAGATACAGGTACAGATTCAGATACAGATACAGATGAAAATATAGATACAGATACAGATATATTTACACATACAGATATAGATATAGATAAAGATACAGAAACAGATACAGAAACAGATGCAGATACAGATATAGATAGAGATACTCTTACAAATTAGATACAGCTATAAATAGATAGAGATAGATATAAGATACAGGTCTGTACCTGTACATATACAGATACAGATAAAGATGCAAAAACAGATTCAGATACTCAGATACAAATACACTTACAGATACAGATATAGATACAGATAGAGATGCAAAAACAGATTCAGATACTGATACAGATGCAGATACAGATACAGGTACAGATACAGATAAAGATGCAAAAAGAGATTCAGATACAGATACAGATACAGAAACAGATACAGATATAGATAGAATACATATACAGATACCGATATATTTACACATACAGATAAAAATACAGGTACAGATTCAGATACAGATAAAGATATAAATACAGACTAGATACAGCTATGAATACAGATTTAGATACAGATACAGATAGAGATAAGATACAGGTACAGATACAGACACAGATACAGATAAAGATACAGCCAAAGATAAGGACAAAGATGCAGCTACAGATTCAGATACAGATACAGATGCAGATACAGATACAGATTCGGGTACAGCTGCAAGTTCAGATACACATACAGATTTAGATACAGCTAGAGATAGAGATAGAGATAGAGATAAAAATAGAGATAGAGATAAAGATAAAGATAAAGATACAGATACATATACAAATACAGATATAGATACAGATACAGATACAAATACAGATACAGATACAGATACAGATGCAGATGCCGATACAGATTTAGATGCAGATACAGATGCAGATATACATTCAGATACAGATACAGATGCAGATACAGATACAGGTACAGATACAGATTCATATACAGATTGGATACAGCTATGAATACAGATAAAGTTTTAGAAACAGATTTAGAAATAGATAGAGCTTCAGATACAAATACAGATACAAATACAGAGACAGATACAGATACAGATACAGATACAGATACAGATACAGATACAGTTACAGATACAGATACAGATACAGATAAAAATGCAGATACAGTTACAGATACAGATACAGATACAAATGCAGATATAGATGAAAATATAGATACAGGTACAGATGCAGATACAGGTACAGATACAGAAACAGATACAGATACACATACAGATTAGATACAGATATAAACACAGATACAGATTTAGAAACAGATTTAGATACAGATAGAGAAAGAGATAAAGATACAGATACAGATACAAATGCAGATACAGATACAGACAAAGATGCAGATACAGATACAGCTACGGGTACAGATGCAGATACAGATACACATACAGATTTAAATACAGATGGAGATATAGATAAAGATGCAGATACAGGAACAGATACAAATACAGATTAGATACAGCTATAAATACAAATATAGATTTAGAAACAGATTTAGATACAGATAGAGATAGAGATAAGATACAGGTACAGATTCAGATACAGATGCAGATAGATTTAAATACGCATACATATTTAGATACAGATACACATAAAGATGCAGATTCAGATTCAGATAAGATACAGATATGGATAAAGATATAGTTAGAGTTATAGGTAGAGATACACTTACAGATTTAGATACAAATACAGATATAGATTCAGATAAAACATAGATACATTTACAGATACAGATCTAGATACAGACACAGATACATAAGTACTCATCCAAGCTATGGATACTTAGTCAGGCGGTGATATCAATGCTTGTTAGTTAGTTAGTTCGTTGCTGGCCATAGAAGAAGCAAGCAAACCCTTCTCTCTGCGCCCTTAGTCAGAAAACAGGGGCAATACCCGGTTGTAACAACCCCGAGCCCAGTCGAGAGTTTTATGTATTTTATTCGGACTATGAAAGCGACGCAGGGTAGGGGTAACGGTGGCTTATGTATGTACGTGTACGCCAACCCATAGACGAGTGAGTTTAGTATTTGGGTTCGGATTCGGGTTTTGTGTCGGGTTCGGGTTAGGTTGGTCTGGGGCTTGATTGGCGTTGCCTGCTTGGGTAAATGAAAAGAAAAATTGCCAGCAAATAAAGAAAAAGGCATAACGAAAGAAATGACAAAAAAAAAAAAAGAAACGAGCACATGCCAAAAAATAGAAGAAATAAAAATGAATGAAAAGGAAAAAAATCCTTGGTTTGCGTTGCCCACCCTTCGCAAAAAATAAGCAAACAACACAACAACAAGAACAACAACAACAACAAAAAAGTTGAAGAAGAAAATTGTGACTTTGAAGTGCGAGGCGAAATGTTGATGGTGGCTTTGGTTAGTCGAGTCTTTCGATCAGGGGAGCAAGGGCAGTGTGGCATGGTGGTTGACGAGTGGATGGGGTAGATAGATACACGGCAAACAGTGTGTAAGCAACGCAAACGCTATATTGGCACGAGCCTAAGTTCATATAGCTGTCCCGCTCACACGCGCGTACAGCTGAGTTCGACTACAAATGCAATGGCGACACATTACCGGCAACGTCGACGTCGAAGTTGACGTTACCGTTGGATTTGGAAACGCCCAATGACTGTGAGAGTGAGACAGAGTATTGCCGTTAATAACATATAGGTGGAACGTGTGGAGTTTATGTGGACCGTAGCACTGGGAACAGTTTTCCGCATTTTAAATTTTGGTTATTTGTAATTTAAATTCTTTTTTTTTTCCGTTGTCAGCTCATTTCCTTTGTGGTGCGTGTGTTAAAAACTGAAATTTATGCAATGCCAACGACGAAATAATATAAGCAAAAATCGAAACAAAAAAACCAAAAAAAAAAGCAAAAATAAAAAAAAACAAAAATATAAAGATAAAAATATATACGGACCAAAACAATTGCATTATTTATCGTATTTATCGACGTGTCGTTTAAATATGGCTTGTTGTTGTAAAAATAGCAGAGCATCGTATAAATATTTCAACTTAAGTCACACGCTGCACATTAACATACATATTGCATACCTATGTATATATATATATATATATATATATATATTATTTAGGCGAATTTTATTAACGATTCGCTTTTGTCGCGGTCGTTTTTCAATACTAGTAGCACATTCCAAAAATTTAATGCTACATTTTGTGGTCTTTACGCATACACTAATACAGAGAGGGAGACGCACATATATATTTATATATAAATACATACATTGGACTAAATTAACGTTTTTTAAAACATTTTTTTACACTAATTAATCAAATTAAGCTGAATCTTTTGTTGTGGGGATTTGCAGACTCGAATCGCTCGAAAGAAAACAAAAATAAAAAAAAAGTTGAAAACACATAAATATTTATGTATCTAGAAAGATATTTCTTTCGTTTGAAGTGGTAAAGAAAAAACAAAAAAAAACTGAAGCTTCTTGAATTTTTAAGCAATTTTCAGAAATGACAATCAAATACTTAAAATTCTTCTACTCGTATAACTTTTGAACAACAATATCATAGGTAGCGATTATGCATATATACAAAATATACAATAAAAAAATATGATTTAATATAAATATATTAATAATAAAATAGCAGTTTGTTCTAATGTGCTTTTGGGCACAATCTATTCAAATTTTAACCTCCAGTTGCTCCTTAACTTTGACGCCTGTTTCTGTGAACAAATTAATCAGGCTAAATGACAGACAGCACAGATATAGACAATGGTGCTATGGTGATACTACATGGTATGAAGTATCACCGTTATATGTTATATGTTATTTTTGCAAATTTTTATAATTCTAAAATGCCTTAACAATGTTTCCTAAATGTGACAGTTAATCAAAATTTCACCATCAAATATAAACTGTAAGTTGGGCTTTGATCAAGTTAAGAGTCTCAATTTAGTAAATCTTCAACATCACCTGCTGACTATCTTTCGTAAGGGTTGCTCGATAAAGCAGGGATAGAGGGGGAAAATGAATAAGAGTCTGAATACCAGCGTGTTACGTGCTAGAAATCATAATAAACACACACGTCGCACATTATCAGAAAAGTGCAGCAAACAGCGGCAGCAACAGCAACAGCAACATCAACATCAACAGCAACAGCAGCAATGTCCATTAGCAGAAGCCAAAAATTAAGTTAATAAATATAATGCCAAAAAGGCAGCCCAGCGTAAGAGATGAAAACCGAGTAGACTGAATCCCAACTAACTGCAGGAATAGCGGCAGCAGCCACATTGCACGTGTCGCCAGTCAAATCGGCAAGCGCCAGCGGCTGCAACCACCAGCAGCATAAACAGCGGCAGGAAAAACAACAGCAATACAGTTATGTTTATGGGAAGCAGACATAATTAAAATAAATTGGCCATAGTCGAAACTTCTATACTCTGCTCTTTAAGCTAATTAAAATCTTTTTAAAATTTTCAACATACAAAATTAATTTTATTAGGCAATTTCAAATAAATTTAAAGGAATCAAAATTTATCACAAAATTAATAATTATTTCTATAAATTAATGTAATAAAACTTCCAAGTTTCGGTCTTAATACACATTTTTGAAAATTCTCATTTTCAAATTATTTTTATTTTTGTTTATAGTTGTCAGTGCATTTGATATCTTTTATAGCAAACAAATTCTTATATTTTGCTTAGCATACACTCTTTTAAGTTGCTTCTATCAGTTTTTCAGTGTGAACGAAAGTGATATGCCCCATTCTGTATATACTCTAAAAAATAGAGAATAGGAAAAGGACGCCCACAACTAGTTGAAATGAAAATAATGAGCAGGGGCGTGTGCCTGGGAAATGAAAGCGGAGAGTGGTAAGCAGAGAACAGTTCTTTGATGGGTGTTTCCCTGTTTTGTTTTCATTTTTGGGGTTATGTGTGCCGTTAAAAGGCACAACGAAGTCGTCGCTGGTTGCAGATTAAAAACAATTTCTGCCGTCTTTTCTGTAGCATCTCAATTTGCAGGCTTCCTATTTGTATGCGCAATTGGTAAACGTTGCTGTCTACTGCCTAGTACTCAGTACTCAGTACCAGGTACCCAGTACACAGTACCCAGGCCGCAATGCACTCGACAACGAAGCCTCATAAATACCGAATTAGTTGGTAATTCTATAAGCAACACGCGCCCATTGATGGATTGGCTGCCAGTTGCTTGCCTCGCCCTGGTACGCCTTCGTTTGCCTTGGCTCGTCTCGATTGATGTGGGCGCGTGCTAGATAATATATAAAAAAAGGCAAGAGCGGCAAATTGTATCTGAAAGATACTTGTAAATAGATTCGCATTGTGATTGCCTCTGATGATTTGAGACGCGTGTCATGGGATGACAATTAGCCGCAAATGACAAATAAATTTTTATTTTTCATAATCATTATTAATAGAAAGATAAAAGCTGTTCAACGCACACACACGCACGCGCATGCGCACTTTAAACCCAAAGGAATTTTTCGTGTGATCATAATACTCTGACCACAGCCTTACCATTAAGCACATACACATGCACATATATATAACTCAACCCTTGATTAGGTTAACTATACATTTCTTTTTATATATTAATAAAAACAAATCTTAATCATCCATACTCGTTGGAAGCGTGGCATATGGCATTCTGATTGTTAACAAATTAAATTAATGCTTTATATTGCTGATGGCTGCTGACTTTGCAAAAACTCGCTTTGTGCTATTTTGTGAGCATTTGATTTGCTTCCAAGGGAATCACCGATACAACTCACGAATGATAGCAAACATTTTAGTGCTCTAACGATCCAAATATCCAACGCTCCCCTTAACAGGATGGGGAACGAGCTGCACAGCAAGCAGAAAGAGCTAAAGAAGGCAAACTGACGCATGCCGTTCAAGAGTCTTACAAACTTATAATCGAACAAAAGAATCCTTTCAGTTAGCTGCTTTATAAAATTTCTTTTTAATACTTTATTTATTTTTATATTATTAAATATTTTATTTTAATTTTATATTCTTATTAATTTTATATTTTTTTACATTTATATTTATATAAATTTTTTTTATTTTTATACTTTTATATTTTATTTATTTTTTAATTTTTATATAAATATATTTTTCTCTTATTTTAGATTGTTATATATTTTGTATTTTAATCATAAGTTTTTGCTGAAGTTGTAGGTTTGTTAAGAATATAGTTATTAACACGGCTCGACTTCAATTACAAATATTGGGTGTATTTGTCACATTTCTTTGAGAGAAAAGTGAAAATGAACGGAGTTAACAAATATTTTTTTTTTTTTATGCCAAGCATTCTCATCAGTGACCTTTTTTACTTGAAAACATTTTTATAACAAACTATTTCGTACCTGTTGTCTGCTGGGCTCGATCCTTGGTCTGCCTGCTGACTAGGCGGTTGCCTAGCCACTGAGCTGTACAAGCTCAGGGACCAGTGATCACCAAGTGACTAACATGAACAAATCTATCTGTGTAATGAATCAACATAAATCAACAATTCTTAACAAACCTACAACTTCAGCAATAACTTATGATTAAAAGGAGGGTAGGCACGCCCTAGAACTGTTTCTATAATACATAGAACAACAAGTTTCCCGAAGTGGATATATATATTTCCAATGTGGGCAGCCGTTGGCAGCCAATGAAATATATAGA
Organism: Zygothrica quintamaculata; assembly: GCA_037044455.1. NCBI lineage: Eukaryota > Metazoa > Arthropoda > Insecta > Diptera > Drosophilidae > Zygothrica > Zygothrica quintamaculata. The sequence goes on along the minus strand of JBAMBS010000340.1, from coordinate 79,708 downwards.
CAATAAAAACACAACAATACAACTGTAGTTGTGAAGTGGTGAGAGAGGATATGGAGTGAAAAGAGAAACGGAATTAAGAATAATATGTGAAATTACAAAAAAATTCAGTAAAAATTACAAGACCTGATTCATTACACAGATAGATTTGTTCATGTTTAATATTCATATTTATACACTTTTCGTTTTATATTTTTATGATTTTATTTATATATTTAAATTTTTATATATTTATCTTTTTTATCTTTATTTTATTAATTATAATAAAAGTATAATACTTTTATATAAAAAATTTTTTAAAACTAAAAGAATCATTTAACGATGTGATTTGGAAACCAACTGTGGCGACTTGCTTCCAACTTTATAAAAGTAAGTTGCATTACGTTTATATGAAGAATTTTCAATCTGAAAGTTGACAAATCCAAGTTAAGTTAAAAAAGAAAAATTGCATTTTTGTTTTTTATATATATATTATTCATCTGATCATATTTTTGTGAACTTTTTACAATTATTTTATTTTATAATTAAAAAAAAGAATTAACCAGTTTACTTAAACATTACTAAATATATATATATATATATATATATATATGTATATGTTTACTTAAACATTACTAAATATGTATATATATATATATATATATATATATATATGTTTACTTAAACATTACTAAATATGTATATATATATATATATATATATATATATATATATATGCTGAATGTATATATAAATGTGTAAATACATACATAAATGGTTGTGTTTTTTGTCTATATGATGTTTATATACTTGTTTGCATATGTATATATGTCTATATATATATATATTTATATATATAAATATATATATATATGTATAGATATTGTTTATAATTATATAATTTTACTTAAATATTATTAACTAAATCTTTCTTGCTTTAGTTCATGTTGTTCTTTATCTTTGTGTGTATGAGTGTGTATGTGTGTCTTTGTTTAATCTCTTAAAATTTATGCCCAAAAAAATGCACTTACATTAGTTTAGTTGCTAAATTTCTTTTGTATAGCATAATATCGTATATGTATATATATATATATATATATATATATATAGTGTGTGTGTGTGTGTGTGTGTTTGTTTTTAAGTGTCAATTTGTAAGTGTTAGTATGTATGTGTTTTTCAAACAAAATCGATACACTTAAATTACAATTCAATTGAACTTAATACTAAACAAAAAAAAAAATTTAAAAAAAAGTTTATTTTTCACCGTCAAGAATATTGAGTTAGTTTTAAGCATGTTTATATCTATGTATGTTCTTGTGTATATATGTATGTTGTATGTGTGTCTGTATTTGTATATACGCATACAAATATATATATTTACATATGTGCATGTTTCAGTGTTTATATGTGTAAAGAGAAAGAGAGTAATTTATTATATTTTTGTTGTGTTAAAATATTTTTTTTTCCTTCATTTAGCATTCATTATAATTCACATATACGCACACACACATAGCTATACATATATACATATATAAATACATATATATATTTATATATATATACTTAATGTTTTTCAAAATATTCTCGACTTTTAGTATTGTGTTTTATGTTTTGTACATGCTTAAAATTATTTCAATTATAAATAATTTTTTTGTTTTTATTTTTGATTTTTTTTTGTTGCATTTAGTTTTTGTTTTAGATTATGGAATGTGGAATGTTTTTTGTTTTTTTAATTTTAAGTTTGTATTTATACAATTATTTTTATACTCATATATGTGAATATACATATATTGCATTAAAATTCACTATATATACTATATATATATATATATAAATATATTTATATAGTTACCATTTAATTTTTTATGCCGATTTAGTTGCTTATCTGCTAATACTTTTGCTTCGATTTGTAATTTTTGCTTTGCTTTGAAAGTCTGAAATGTTAATTCTTTTTTTTTTTTGTTTTTATTTGTTGTTGATAACATTTACTGTATGTGTTTACATATAAATATTTATTATATAAAGACGACGAAATGATGCTTTGAACTCTAAACTTGAAGTCACAATAAAATGCATATCAATTTATGTGCTATTATTATTATTATTTTTATATTTTTAATTTATTTTTAAGTTTTTTATTTTCTTTAATTTGTTCATATTTTCTTTACCTTTTTTGCTATTCGTTTTTTGCTTTTTTTTGTTGTTTTTTCTTTTTTTTTTTTTGTTAGCTATAAACTGATGCTTGTTTTAAGAACTGTGGAATTAGTTTTAAATTTTTTTATTATTTATATATCAAAAATGCTTTAACTCTTTGTTTTTGTTTTTTATATGATATGAAGCTCTGACCTAATGGGGGCATTGGGAAAATTTGTTAATATCATCAAGTTGTATTTATAAACAGAAAAAAATTTATGTATATATATATTAAAGTTGCCCCACGCCAAAGGTCAGTTGCTTAGCTTAATAACAATATCAGAATCATGCTGGAATAACATGTCTTCCTTTGCCCCTATCCCCCCAGCATTTCTGCCCTTACACACACATTCCATATTGCATTTTAAAAAACTTTTCTGGCTTACAATTAAATGCATATTATTTATGAGTTTTTTAACAAATTTCTGGGCATTTTTTGTAATTATTAATAATATTTTTTTTGTTTTGTTTTAATTATTTTGTTATCACTCATTTTCTTCGTTGATGCTGGCGGCTTAAATTATAAATTTCTATATATATATTGTATATATGTATGAGTATTCAATTTCAATATAACACACACAGAGCAATATATTAATGTCACAAAAAAAAAGATTATTTGCTAGCAAAAAAAAAATAAGGTTAGGGAGAAAAATGTAACAAATGCAATGACAATGACTGAACGCAGCGTCTGTTTGTTTAGGAGAAATGGAGAGTTAGCCGATGAGAGATATGTATGGAGTAGCAACTAGCAACTAGCCAAAGTAGGCATGACCATGACCATGCCCATGCCCAGGATCCTGTGCAAGATTTTGCTGGTCATCATGCTGATGCTGATGCTGATGCTGGTGCTGGTGATGGTGATAAGGTTGCTGTTGCTGATAGGGCTGCAGCTGCAACTGTGTCTGTGGTTGTGGAGAGCGTCCGCTGCTGGCACTGCTGCCACCACTGCCACCAGAGCTGCTGCAGTACTGGAACAGTAGATTCTACACCATATTCGCATACTTATCCTGCGGCGACATGTAATCTAAGCTATTTTGTGAGAATGCCTGAGCTGATACGGTGCCCGTAAATGATGGCGATGGTGAGAGGCCAAAGTTCGAAGCTGTATAGCCAGAGTGACCCATATTGTAGTTTACCTGATTCTGGTTACTAAAGTACTCCATCTGTGAGTAATAGCTTGGCGCCTGTGCATAGTTGTTGGGATACTGCTGGTACTGATTGTGCCAAAAGTTATATGAATCATGATTGGACATGTACGCCGAATGCGCTGAATGATGCGCCGATGCCGACTGTGCGGACTGTGCAGCGTGCGCTGCCGCTGCTGCCGATTGTGGCGACATGGGCGTAATGGGCGGAGAGGGTGTCGTAATGCTGCTGCTGCTGTCCATGGGCGTTATATTGCCGCCTGGCTGCAACAGTCTGGGATTGCTGGCTGCCGCTGTGCCATAAATGTGATGATGATGCGCACCGGCGCCAATATCACCGCCAGCATCCTTTAACGTGTCGTATGGTGATCTCAATGCCTCGCCAGAAACACCCACGCCCACGCCAGAGCCCACACCAACGCCAGATCCGTTGCCACCGACACCACCGCCGCCATAGCCGCCAGCTAAATGCTCCTTCTTGCACACAATGCTTACCGGGCTCACGGACGTAGCTGGAGTGGGGAGCAACGGTGAGGAGTTTTGATGCGCTGCAGTAACGTTCAATGCCGCTGCTGCTGCTGCTGCTGAGAGGTGTGCATGGGAATTGCCACTGCCGCCTCCGCCGCTGCCACCGCCTCCACCATGGCTGTTGCCATTGCTGTTGGGAGTTGAGCCGCTTGCACTGCCGTTATTATTATTGTTGTTACTATTAGCACCACCGGTGCCAGCATTAAGGAAGGAACTGTGATGTGACTTTATGGACTGCGCCGCCGCAACAGCCGCGGCACTAGCAGCGGCTGCTGCTGAGCTACTGACGGATCCACTTGCATTGCTAGAGCTGTTCTGACCGGCTCCGCTTTGTTTCTGGCTTGATTTGTTGGAGTTGTTGTTGCTGTTGTTATTGCCGCTCGAGCTATGGCTGTTGCTGCTGCTGTTGTTGTTGTTATTGTTGCGTCCCCCATTAGAGGAACTGCTGCAGCTGCCGCTGCCGCCGCTGCCATTTTTGGAGCTGCTTAAGCTGTTTGACTGCTGTTGCTGTTGCAGCTGCTGACGGCACTTGGCTCGTCGATTTTTGAACCAAACCTGAAACATAAAGTTGAATCAATAATTATATATATTTATATATACATAAATATATAAATGAAAATATATAAAATTATTTAGTTATATAATATAATCAAGGCTTATATTTATAGAATAAATTAAAATTAAAATCAATATTTCAAGTAGCAAATTGTCACGTATAAGCCACAAGTATTTGCGTAGCCAAGTGTACTTGTGACCAACGGCTGCAAAATTCCCACATCAATTAGTTTTCTTGGCTGGCAATGAATAAATTATATGAGCTGTTAGAGAGCTCATGGTGCTTACGGGGTTGGAGCACCAAGCAGCATGTAGCACCCAGCTCACAACTCAACACAACAAGTGCAAAAAGTCACGCGCTGTGCCGCCCAAAATAAAGTTACATCAACAACCGCCGGCGACGGACGAGTCCGAAAATTGACTCGATTATGTATGTCCGCCCCTGCTCTATATAGCTCTTCCCTTTTCCCATTTACTGTACCGTATAGTTCCCTCGTCACCCCGCCTCCTTCTTACCCCCTTCCTCACTCGCCTGCTGATATTTGCCATCGGAAGCGAGCAAACGCCACAGCCCGAAGACATCAATAAACAGCCCATAAAGCGGCACATTCGAGCGCAAGGAATTCACTTAGCCTTGTTTGTTATGCTTAAGGGGCTGCAAACAATCCGCTAAGTGCAGGCATCGGAACCCAAGTACCCAACTTCAACCTCAACTTCAACATCAACTTCAACATCAACATCAACATCAACATCAACATCAACATCAACTTCAAACTCAAACTCAACCCCAAAGACCAACTCCGGTATAAGCGAATCATACCCCCCAGCTGGAATCCGAACCAGCACCCGAACCCAAACCTGCACTCACACCCATATATGCCTTCGCATTCACATTCACACTCACATTCACATTCACATTCAGAACCCAATTCGAACCACCCACATGCCATATGAAATGTTGTTTTAGTGATTTGTTATTTGGGGTTGGTGTTGCTTGCTAATGGCTTGTGCTTTGGTAAACAGCAGAATTTATTACCGTATCAAAGAGCGACTCTCACTCCATCCCCGCCCATCCCCTCCCATCCCCGCTCATCTCCTGCCAACGCCCTCTAACCGCGACCAAGCCCAGCACAGCCTCCGGAAAAAAGAAAAAAAAAACTTGATGGCATATTTCCCAAAGTTAACACTTGCCACGCGGCGGCTGTGGCCACTCGAGCATTTCATTGCAGTCGTAACGCAACATGGTGTGAGCACTGGCTATGTGACAGGAGCAACAACCAACTCAACGCGGGTTGGGGTATTGCTCGAAACGCTGATTTTACTTGAAGGGGCGTGCCACGCACTTGACGAAAAAAGAACATTAAACAAGGCGTATCAAATTTCATTATTTGTCAGTACAACAGAGTATGCCCCTTCACTCCTCACTATTCAGTCCTTACTTCTACACTTCTCTGCCCCTCCCCTGTATTCATTCCTTTTCCTTTTTTTGTGACTGTGGAATCCCTGCTCAAGATTCAATTTCAATTTTCTATTTTGCATTTTGGAAAATCTGCTTTGTGATTTGACTTTGACAAACGTTATAAAAATTTCCCATTTCTCCTCTTGATTTTATATGTATATTTTTTTTTTTTTCCTTTTGAAATCGTTTAATGAACTGCACAAATTTCGTAATGTATATTAAATCTGAGAATATTTGCAAGTTTTAGCAAAAATATATTTAATTTTACACATGGAACAGTGAAAGAGCACAAAAAAAGATTCGATTAAAATCGTTATAAACTTTTGATTGACTTCAAAGCAATGCCCAAACCTACGCACCCATCACCCGACAAAATTATAATGTTAATGAGAAGGCTTTCAATAGCTTTCAATATCATTGATGTTGATTTCAGCAGGATAAGCAGCAATTGTTGAAATAGAGCTTGTTGGAGCACATTATATGCTAGGAGGGTATATGGGTACATCCCTGCATCTCTAACCAACTGAGTGTAAGTTTACTAGAGAACTTTAAGTTATTGTTGTAGAAATTTTCACTCTTCTTCAGTGAATATTTATATATTTACATATATTTAATATAATTTTAGGTTCTGCATAAAATTGAAATCAATTCGCATTTGTCAGAAATTTATTTGAGTTTTTTGTGGCATTATTTAGATGCAGATCTAAATGGAATCTATGTGACGCTGTGTCTATCTGGTTGGAAAGAAAGGAGCGAGAAAAGCGACTGAAAATGTTAATCCGCAATGGGAAAATTAATTTTATAAAACAGCTGTGCGTGCTTCACACACACACATATACATTTACACATTCATATATATATATATATGTATATGTGTATATGTATATAAATAGAGTAAAAGAGAGGGACGTGACAGCAAAGTTTTTTTTTTCGTTGTGTGCCGCATCCTGTGCCCGTTGCATTGCGCAGTGACAACGAGACAAATCCTTTTACAACAGCGTACAAAAATAACAACAGCAAGAACATTAACTGTTATATCAAACAAAAGAATGAGGGAAATTGAGAATCGGGAAAACGGTTAGTAAAGAGTTACGAGTTTACTACGGAGCTTGTGATCGTGGCTATGGTACGGGTAAAGGCTTTCTTTTTTTCCTGTTGTAGTGCTCTCCACTAGGTGCTCGGATAAACTAAAAATGGTTGCCTTTTGTTGTATTTATTGTGTTTGTTGTATGTGTTGAATATGTTGATATTGTAGAGTAACCGCGACGCTTGTCGCCCATTGCCCGTCGTCTGCCGCCTGCCGCCTGCAGTCTGTGTAACTTGCAACCCCCGACGGCAAAATCGAACAGCTGAACGGAGGTGACAATTGTTAAATTAGGGTAGAGGAGTTAGCTCCTGCTTGTGATTTATGATTGCGATGGCAGCCTTCAGCCTTCAGCGTTCAGCCCTCACCTCTCAGCCTTCAGCCCTCAACCCTCAGAATTCAAACCTCAGTGCTCACAAGCTCAGAGCTCACAACTCATACCACAGTCTTCGTCCCGTTGTGTACCCTGTCCCTGTGCCTGTGCTGTCCCTGTCCCTTTCCCTGTTCCTGTTTCTGTTCCTATTCTCAGTACCCAGCTCCTGCTCTTGCTACTGCCCCTGCTACTGCTGCTGTCCCTGTCAACGGCCAAAGCGGCGAATGAAAACATTAGGGCGTAAATGTTTGCTCTGTTCTGGTGCAGATAAGCTGCGTAAAATTATTACGTTATTTGTATTGGTTGCAATCAACGCCCACCCTTTTAGGCTACTACAGTGCCACCCCACGATTTTCGACTACTCTTTGAATACTCGTATACCCCGTGTACATCTATATATTGTGTATGAATGTATATAAATGTGTGTGTGTGTGTGCGAGTGTTTATATACATCTTCCCCAACTACTGTGCAAAGTCATAAAGATGCCTATCATTCAATTAATATTTGCCAGGGCAAACGTCGTAGTCGTTAATTTTTGCCATTTGTGAAACATTATTATTTATGTACGGGCCTGGACGTGGGCGCTTCGGGCAATGCCACTGACTATGCCACTGAGTGTATGGTAGGTGGAGCTTTTGGAGGCGAGGCAAGAAACTGGCAACGAAGCGGCACTGCCTTATGCTATATCCAACTAGTTTCGCCAGCCTTAGCGTCTACCCTCCCCCTCCCTTGTGCTGGAGCCTGCCTGCCTGCTTGCCAGCCTGCTAATTGAGTTGCTTGGCTTCCTTAGGCTTCCAGACAGTTGCATGCAACACTCGATTTTCATGTCGCTGTAGCCGTTTGCAGTTGCTGTTGCTGTTGCTATTGCTCTTGTTGCCACCTTTGCGTTTTGTGTTTCTTTTCGCTTTTTGGGGCTTTCACGGAACTTTTCGAGCTGCCACTGTAATTCAATATGCGTATGCTTAAAGGTATTGCCTCATAGTGTGGTACAGTGGAAAAAACCTTGTTTTAAATTATCTAATTTAACTTATAATAAAGCAAATAAAAAATAATTTTAACTATTTACAGTTCAAGAGTGTAAAACAAACACTTTTAAGCAATTCTCTTAATAATCTAAGAGCAAAAGAAATAAAATAAATGCGGATAATTAAAGGAGATAAACTTAAATAGAACCATTAATGAAAAGAAAAAGAAGAAGAAGAAGTATTAAATGGGTATTATACCACAGTGCAAGCAATTAAAGAAACTAATGCTAGTACTAACAGGATGACCTATGACTAAAAAAGAAAATAAAAAACTACTGTTCTCCTGTGGTCTATCCATTTCTCTTTCTCTCTCTCTCTCTCTCTCTCTCTCTCTATCTCTCTCTGTGTGTCTTTCTGTGTCTCTCTGTATTTGTCACTGGGTATACATTACGAAAATCAATTGTCTAAATAACGTAACAGAAACTGCCCATTGCTATATGGTATAGAGGCATAAGGCATAAGAGAAAAGGCAAATGCAATGCAATTCCATAAGGCATAAAACTGACAGTCCTGAAAATCCTGGGCGCCTGTACTCATATCTATTTGAGCTCAGAGTTACGTGTCGATTTTCACTTGCCCGGCCACTGCAGGGGCTTCGCAATGAGCCAACGACCGAAGGAAAAGTTATAATGTCACATCACGTCCTTAAATTACAAGCAAAGTGAATGAATGCAAAGCAAACAAATCAATGAACATGGTAACAATTGATCGATATCCGGCTGTGTTTGCTTTCAACGTTAGGTGACAATCACCAAACATCCTTAATTCTGCGCTCCGATTTCCCAAATTCCGAAATAGTTGTTCTTTATTTATATATATTAATATATCTATATATCTATGAGGCATTTCCTTTTTGTATTTTAGCCATTTGCCAGTTGCTGACGGCGCTAGCAACTGTTTGCTTAGGCTCCATGCTGGCTGTCAATGCCTTTACACACACACACACACACACACACACACACACACACACACACACACACACACACACACACGCATACACATATATATTGAGTAGACAATGAACCTCTACTAGCACCTAAGTAAACAAGCAAGATCCTGCATTCTTCCGCCTTTCCCCTAACCCCGAAACAATGGCATATATTGAGTTGTCATAGTTGTCGCTAACATTGTAATGTTGCCGCAGTTGTTGCCAAAAAAAATTAGCGCAAATTATGCGCAGCTAATGCGTTATGTAAACTCAAATAACGCAATTGAAATCGTGTCCTTTCCCTGTCCTCTGCTGTTGCTCTTTATGCCCAACCCTTGGCCCTTGGCACTGAACAATTTGTTCTAAATGCTTTGTGTAAATAAACCAAAAAAAGTCGACACTCATCATGCTGCTTCTTCTTTGGACTTTTTGGAGCGCATTTGCCATTAAAAATATGCCAGACAGTTGTTTGTTTTAGCTCTGCTTCTTTTTAGTTCCTACTCACTTTCTTTCTTTCTCTCTCTCTCTCTCTCTCTCTCTCTATCTCTCTCTCTCTCTCTCTCTCTCTCTCTGTCTCTCTTACTATCCATTCCCCCATCATATTATTATTGTACCTAACGGCTTGCATTTCTATTTGCATAGCGATTTTCCAAAGGAAAAGTCATGAATTCAGTTTGCACACGCACTCATATGTGCCACACTTACTCCACACTCACCCACACACACACAAACACACACACATAAGAAATCTGTTGGCTGTTTTGTAATTTGTTTATTTTATGGATTTAGCAGCTTTGATTTTCGGGGGCGTCTTCGGCTTGACATATGCTTAATTAAACAATTGCCACTGAGTCTTCCCAGTGCAAACACGACTTAAACGGATAAACACACACGCATGCTATTGAGGGTAAAGATGAGGGGGGGGGAAGCTTTTCTTAACCAACTTTACACACACATACAAACACACATACCAACACACATACGGACACGCAGTTATAACGAAAGGCGTTCAGCCATTCTTAATCGATGTCAACAGCCAAAAGGTAATTTGACTGTATGTCATTTTGGAATTAAATTTAAATCATTGAATTCAAATTAAAGTCGACTTTAATCCCAAAATAATTTAAATATTTTTGATTTAATTAATGTATATTTTTATAGAATTTCAACAGCGAATTCCTAGCAAATTATTTGCTTAAAACTTTTCTTTGAGGCTATTGAAAGAATAATTTGTGTGTGATTCGTGTTAAATTTGCTTGTTTTTAGTCAATATAAATAAATATACTAGGTGTAAGTTAGCTTACCTGTACTCTAGATTCGGGTAGATTGATCTTTAATGCCACCTCCTCACGCATAAATATATCCGGGTAACGAGTCTTGCTAAAAAGTGCCTCTAATACATCGAGCTGTGCACGTGTGAATGTTGTTCGTTCGCGACGCTGTTTTCTTGTGTTTACACCTGAAAAATGATTATTTTCCAAGAAAAAAAAAAGAAAAACAGTTAGAGATTTGTTCATACCAGGAAAAATGCCTTTAAAATAATGTGTTGAAAGTTTTATACGGTATATATATCTACGTATATATACATATGGTTGTATGTAAGAGGTAAGGCGCATATTGCGCATACGTCGCGTGAGCCACGAGCAAGTTTAATAAATATGCAGCATACTTCTCATATTAAACTCATTTCCCAGTGTTTTTCCCATTTTTTTTTTTTTGGCTTTTATCAATATTGAAAACCGTTATTCTCAGTTGCGTGTCAAAGCAAAGCAACCCCAAGAAAAATGCCACCCCTATAAAGTGCTATGAGTTGTGAACCAACCCCGCAGCACATAGACACAACGACACAGCCACCAAAAACTTCTATATGTTGGAATTAGTATATAAGGAATGATATAAATGTATAAGTGTATACAATACTATATACATATATATACATATATATATATATATATATATATATATATATGTGTGTGCGTGCGTTAAGCCCCGGCATTGTTTGTTTTTGCGGGGCAGCCGTTCTCATTGCGTATCTGCTGTGACTGTGACTGTCCCAAATATCGCAAGAGCGAAAGAGCGCAGCACCCCTTTTTGTGTGAGGGCTATGCCCAAAATACCTTTTCAATTCAAGCGAATATGCATAGCCCCCACCCCTGCCCCTACTCCTACCCCTACTCGTACTTCGAGTCCAATCCCTGTTTACTCTACCCGTCTCTGTCCTGCACACGTCTCTGTCCTGAACATTTTGACTGGTTGGCTCTATCAAAAATTAATAAGTTAGTCATTTTGGTCATGAATTTATAAATTGAATAAAAACTTTAATTCTCTTGCCTTTGCCTTTACCTTTGCCTTTGCCTTTGCCTTTGCTTTTGAGTTTGCTTTAGCAGCTGCCGTTATTTTTTATTTTTTTCTTTTTTTTTTGCTTTTGCCTTTTTAGTTGATAAATTTTTTCTGCGTCAAAATGGTTGCTGTGTTGCGTCACAGTTGATGTCGCTGCTGTTGTTGTGGTTGTTGTTGTTGTTGTTAGTCTCCGTCTTTTTAAACAAAATATATATTGCAATTTGTAGGTTTTATAAAAAATTTTATCTAAATTATTTCTGTATAAAAAAAAATTTTTATCATCGAAAATCTGTTTAAATTTTATAGATTTTTTAAGACAAAAATATTTACTTTGTGCTTTCTTCAAGAATTTCTAAAAAACGCAGAACCCAAAGCTACACATAAATTAATTGAGCTCTATAAAATTATCATACAGTTCAACTTCTATATTCCGAATAAAGTTTTAATCTTCTTATAAAATGTTTAGATTTTGCTTATATAAAAACCAAATTTGAACCAATTGATATATTCTGATATAACTGAATAATAGCTACTATATAATATATCGTAGCTAAAGCTAGTTACATGCGTTTGATATTATATTATTTTTCTTACATTAGGCCCTTTGCCTTTTTGTAAAAAAAAACAAAGTGGAGCTATTGGAAATGTGCAAAATCCAAAAGTATGTAACACATAGAAATAATCATCGGAGACCCCATAAAGTATATATATTCTGAATCAGGACGACAAGACGAGTTGATCTAGCCCTGTCCGTCTTTCTGTCCGTCCGTCCTTCCATATAAACGCCTGTTTCTCAGAGACTATAAGAGCTAGAGCAACCAAATTTTAAGCCTAGATTTATCATTTTCGTACGCTATACAAGTTTGTTTTTGATTTTTGAATTTCCTTCCCTGACCCTCGCAATTCGAAAAAATCGATTATTAAGCACAATTTTCAACCGATTAAATTTATTTTTGGCACATATCATAATTAGGCTATTCTTGATCGATGATGTGATACTGAGTAAGATTGATCAAAAAACTCGGAAGTTATACATTATCAAAAGTGGCGTTATTGGGCCCGGGGGGTGTAGTAGTGCACGCAAAATAAGAGCTAGAGCAAAGAAATTTGGAATATAGATTTTCAATGTTAGAACGCTATATAAGTTTGTTTTGGTTTTTCGAATTTCCTCCCCTGACCACTGCAAATCGAAAAAATCGATTCTATGACACAATTTTCAACCGATCAAAATTTTTGCACACGTACTAATAAGACTATTCCTGATCTACCTTGTAAATTTCGTTAAGATTAAACAATAAACACGGAAGCTATACAACATTAGGCATCGCGCTTTAGAGCGCGGGCGGCTAAAAGGAGCAATGGCTAAGTACGTGCAAAACTGTGTGTATAGCTGTATATGTAGGCAAAGAGGCTCTCGTAGTCGGGTACACTCGACTACAGACTTCTTATTTGTTTTTTTTCTGGTATTTTGTAGCATTTTTGTCAGGCTTTTGTTATTTGGCAGCATCACAAAACTGGAACCCAAAACTCGACTCATTCGATTCCTGAGCTTCAGCCACAACTTCAGCTTCAGCTCATTATTCATTTTGACAATTTAACTGATAATGATGCAATCGATGCGAAATGGCATTGAAAAGCATTTTGTGTGACAACTGGGTTGCACATCCATATACAATACCATACCATACCATAACCCTTACCCAATTTTATACCCAAGCTCGTACCTATAGGTATTTCAATTCTGATTTTTATCCTGTGCATGCAAATTAAGTTATCAGCGAGTTGCGGCAAGTGGCCCATATATAGATATATATATATATATACATATATATATATATATATATATATGTATATAAATTATCATTTATCATTTATCATTTTGAGTCCGTTTTTAACTTTCAACACATTGTTATTTTTTTTTTCGATCTCAGTCTGAGACTTTGTGGCTTTTACGTATTTGGATACCAAAATTGTTACTCGATATTTACCCCACATACCTTGGGAGAACCCAACAGCCTCCAGCCCATGTGGCAGGCCGAAGGGACCCAATGATGGCATCGGCATACCCGGCGGCAGTGGCCCATGTGGCACCGAATGGTGCGGATGTGGGCCACCATAGCTGTGCGGATGCGGTCCCAAATCTCCTGATTTGAGAAAGCCCGCCGCCATTAAGGCTTCCGTTGAATGTAGCGCCACGTTGAAGCTGTTTCTTTTGCTGCTCCTTTAAAATCCTTTAATGCTCAAATCGACTTACTGCTTATCCTTATCCTTATCCTTAGCCCGTTCGGCTCTACTCGGCTGCTTTCGCTGTTGCTTTGACTATTGCGCTGCTCTGCGTCCTGTGTACGTAATAATCCTTGCTCTTAACTTAATATGCTTCAATTGGCACTTGCCTGCAATATACAGTTAATCAATATTTTATTAATTTCATATGCATTTTAGTTATTTAGTGGATTGAAGTATATATATTTTAGTTATAATACCAAGATCTCTTAAGTTAATATATTGCTAACTTTCAAGTTATGTTTAGTTACATGAAAAGAATTAGAAACTGCTGCAATTACATAAGGAATACTATTTTGAAACTATTTCAGCTCCAAACTTATGGCTTTCTCGATCTCTAGCTAACACGACCAACACACCAACAGCCTGCCAAGGACATCAATTTGGACCAGATGTGTTATTAATTTGCGTGTGCGCGTGAGCATATAATTTGGGACAATGACTGCGACTGCGACTGCGCTCATGTTAGTTGGGTTTGGGTATCGTATTGTATATATATGTATAGGAGAAGGGACTACGGGTACATGTTCTTCTGGGTTGAGTGGCTGGCGATGTATTTGCGGCTTTGGTTTTTGGCTTTGCCGGTTTCAGTTTCGCCTGCTCCTCGCTGCTGCATTTGCTTTGAATGCATTGAGCCATGAAAACGACATGACAAAACAAAACAAATTTGTTGGTTTGTGCTCGAGTATCCTTGTAGGTTTCTATCTATATAAATATATACTATATATATATATATATATATATATATATATATATTGTGACAAATAGCTGACTGCGTTTTCCAATTTCAAAACAATGAAGGCCCGCCGAGGTGTCCGTGTTAATCCTGCAATTGCTTTGTCCCTAACATCTCTGTCTCTGTCGCACTCTCAGCTCATTCTGCTCCTCCTATCTCTTTGCCTATTTCAATCTAAGTTGCAATTTTGCTTTTTGGCAAATGTGCTACTTTTTTTTCGCACGAAATAACCAAAAAAAAGGAAAGAAAAAAGTAACTAAAAGAACAAAAGAGTTTTGAACTCGTCGCCGGGCATATGAGTATTAATCCAGGTTCAGGTTCACGTTCAGTTTCAGGTTTAAATTAAGGTTAAGGTTAAGCTTGTCTAGGCCTAATCTTAATACCCAAACTATTGTATGTACATACGCGTATGCGTATGTGTATGTGTGTGTGTGTGTGTGAGCTCTGCGCTCAGTAGACGAATCCCATTTCGTCCTTTTAGTAAGCAGCCGAGATAATCCAATGGCTAAGCGAAGATCAAAGATCTGAAATCCGCAAGAAGGACCAAAAACTAAGTCTAGGCGGTCCTCAATACTTAACCAAAGGCGTTATTATATGCTTGGGTTAGGTAATCTTGCAGTGCTCACTATGACCAATATTGCATCTCTAAGCCAAACCAAGATCCTTAGATGTATGTCAAAACAGGCAAGCCCAACGAACAACAACTAACCGCAACTAACCACAACTCTCTATGACCATATTTGGAAGTATTTTAACAGAAACTTCTAATATATATATATACATATATATATATATATATGTTCCGTGTAGAGAATTTTTTGCCACCAAACAGGAAATTCTATAGAATTTTAACTGCTTCTTCTCAGGCATGTGGATACTTTGTGACTCTTTGAATAGATTTCTTCTATATTTCGCCAAATGTGCCACATAAAGAGGAGAAAGAAAAAAATAGAGACAAAGGTAGTATAGCTACGAGCTACGTGATTTTCTTGTCATTTGCTGTTGCTGATTATAAAAAAATATATATAAATAAATAGAAAAAAAGAGCAACGCAAAAAATAAAAATTAATTTAAGGCCCCGCTGGCTTTGGGACTCGAACTGGGACTCTTTGAGTATCACCGTATGTTTTGTGACCCGAAATCATTTCGGCTCGACATTTATCACGTACACACACTTTCATTATAAATTAATTTTGATATTCTGATTTTCACTTTCTGTTTCAGTAACAGTTTCCGGGCAAACTGTCAGTTTCTTCATCTCTTTTTTTCCACTCTATTTCATCAGCTACCAAAAAAAAAACCTCTCAAAGTATGTAGCTGTCCTGCTTCTAGTGTTTTATGTTTTGATATTGATTTTGATATATAAATATATATATGTATATATATATATATATATATATATATTGCCTCTTGCCCGTAATTACGGTCAAAATAATATTTTCTGACTACTGATAAGTGCAACCCAGCGTCGTTTTGAAGGTAAACAGCCATAGGAAAATAAACACATCTCTGACTACTGAACGTTGTGTGTATATATATATATATATATATTATATATATATATATGTATGTATGTATGTATGTATATGTATGTAGCTTGATTGACCAACTACTGAGTAATAGAGTAATAGAGCAATGGATCAAGCACCAAGCATCAAGCATCCAACTGAGCATCGCCCGCACTTTAGTGATTGTTGGACAACTACCGAAACGGAAGCTCTAGAAGAACAAGCAAATGAAGTTGATTTCTGACGGTACCCTGGGAAAGTGTGTGACCAACTTATATATATATATATATATATATATTTTTTATTTTTTTTTTTTTTTGTGGTCTTTAGCTTTAACAGCTTTGGCTACTGTTAATTTGTGCCATGGGAACTTTTATTTTATTTTTTTTATATTTTCTTACTAAAAGCATTCGACAGTTTTAAGTTTGTTTTTCTTGTTGCTTTTGTTGCTTTTTGCTTGCCAAAGACAACGATTTTTTGTGATTGCTTTTGTTTTCAATTTAACTATATGTATATATGATTAATGATTGCGACTATACGAATGTTATATAGCATTCAAACGCGACTTTATTATAATCATTATTATTATTTAGCATTTGGCATAGCATTGAATGTGTTTAGAAAGCGAAAGACTTTAAGCAAGCAGATGAGCGAGAGATGATGCTAGGAGATGAATTTGTCTTGCCTAAGATATAATTATTGTTACTATACACACATATACATATGTATATATATATATATATATATACTATACACCATATAGTAGTGTGTGTTAAGCGTATTGCGAGTGCAACCAACTGTCAAAAGTGCCAGTTGCCAGTATTTAAAAGCGTTGGCTAACCTTGCTGCAGTTGCTGCTGCTGCTGTTGCTGTTGCTGTTGCTGTTGCTGTTGCAGTGGCTGTTGCACTTGTGGCTATTAAAAGTAGTTGCCTTGACAAGCTATTTAACAACTTCATTTACAGTGCACAACAAGTAGCAACAAGTGTTAAGATAATGCTTACCAAATACTGTTATTGTTATTGTAATTGTAAGTGTATATGTGTGCTTGAGATTGAGCAATCGCATAGTAACACGTGTGTTTGTGTGTGTGCGTTAATCATTCATGTAATTAAAAGACAGTTCAGTTTTTTAAACTATAAGTTCATAGGTTAAAAAAGACAGACAGAGAGAGATGGAGATAGTTCAATGTGTAGAGTTTTAGCCAAGACAAAAGCTGTCATCAAAATGTTGCAACTTTCTTTCGCGGGTCGGTCGCTTGCAGCATAGTGTAGAAGTGTGAATAACGCGTTATGGCAGACAGTAGAAAAGCAGAAAAGCTCCCAGGCTCATTTACATAGCGCGTAGCTACTGGAATATGCGAAAACTGACTTGACTCAAGACCGGACTAAAACTGGCAGCTCAACTTGTAGTCAGACAATTGAGACAGAATCTATGACAGAGACAGTCACAGAGATGGAGACAGAGATAGAGTTAAAGATAGAGCTAGAGATAGAGGTACAGATAGAGATAGAGAGTGGACTAGCATAATAAGCTGTCTGTCGAAAATAATGCAACTTAATAAACTCAACAAAGAACACGAAACAGAGAAGCAACGTGCCACATGCAACATATCCTGAGTGTCCAGTATGCAAGCGGCGATTGGAAACGAGGAATACAGCTATAGGATTGTAAGAGCAACTGGTACCAGTTTATCAGTTTGTCAGTATGAGAGACCTTGCGCTATTTTTACGCAAATGCATTTTGACATTTAAATTTGCAATTTTCGCATAATATTATATTTATTTTTCATTGGTGAAAATGCAGCCTGTTGCAACTGTTTGCTACTGATGTTGTTGCTGCTCTTACTGTTACTGCGACTGCTACTGCTACTGTTGTTGTTGTTGTTGCTGATGATGTTGTTAATGTTGATATATACAATTCCAGGTACTGACTACACTGAGTGACATACGTTGACGTTGACGTTGCTGTTGCTGTTGCTGTTGCTGTTACTGTTAATGCAGCAGTTGCAGTTGAAGTTTAATTAACAAACGTGCCCAATAATTGAATAAGTGTGAAGATTTGACAACTATAAGACGCATTTAAATTAAAGTTGGCCTAGAAACTATACAACGTACAACCAGTTAACAACTAACCAGCTAACTAATACTACTAACTCAAATATGGCGACAACTGTGATTTTTAATTAGTTTCTTAATACAGTTTCTAATTTTCATAATCATATGCATTACACATTTAATTTAATTGACAGTTGAGCACATAGAGACAAGTTGTTCTTATTAATAGTTATACAGGTAATGATAATATTCCCAAGATTTCTTAACTTGGCTATATATATATACAAATATAGCTCAGGTTTATCTGATTACTTAACACAAACCACAATTTACAATTAATTTTGTCAAATTCTAAACTGCCGCTAAGGCTGATTCGACTGGCTTTCCTATATACCTTATAATATATATGTATATATATATATATATATATTATATTTGATTAATTATAATATGTAATGTTTATGTATATACATATTATAGTAACAATTTAAATATAATCTTGCATTTAGTAATTTTAATATAATTTTAATTAATTTTTAGCCCGTTTGCCTTTTTGTAAAAAAAGAGCAAAGCGGAGCTATTGGAAATGTGCAAAATCCAAAAGTATGTAACACATAGAAATAATCATCGGAGACCCCATAAAGTATATATATTCTGAATCAGGACGACAAGACGAGTTCATCTAGCCCTGTCCGTCTGTCTGTCTGTCCGTCTGTCCGTCTGTCCGTCTGTATGAACGCCTGTTTCTCAGAGACTATAAGAGCTAGAGCAACCAAACTTGAAATCTAGATTCGTTATGTTCGTAGGTTATACGAGTTTGTTTTTGATTTTTCAATTTCCCCCCTTGACCCCCGCAAATCGAAAAAAACGATTATTAAGCACAATTTTCAACCGATCAAATTTATTTTTGGCACACATCATAATTAGACCATTCTTGATCGATGTTGTGAATCTGGGTTAGATTGATCAAAAATCTCGGAAGTTATAGATCAGCAAAAGTGGCGTTATGGGCCCCGGGGGGGCATAGTAGCGCGCGCAAAATAAGAGCTAGAGCAACGAAATTTGGAACGTAGATTCGTTATGTTCGTACGCTATACGAGTTTGTTTTTGATTTTTGAATTTCCTCCCCTGACCCCCGCAAATCGAAAAAAACGATTATTAAGCACAATTTTCAACCGATCAAATTTATTTTTGGCACACATCATAATTAGACCATTCTTGATCGATGTTGTGAATCTGGGTTAGATTGATCAAAAATCTCGGAAGTTATAGATCAGCAAAAGTGGCGTTATGGGCCCCGGGGGGGTATAGTAGCGCGCGCAAAATAAGAGCTACAGCAACGAAATTTGGCATCTAGATTCGTTATGTTTGTACGCTATACGAGTTTGTTTTTGATTTTTAAATTTTCTCCCCTGACCCCCGCAAATCGAAAAAAACGATTATAAGGTACAATTTTTAGCCGATAAGATTTATTTTTCGCACACATATTAAATAGACCATTCTTCATCTACGTTGTGAGTTTCGTTAAAATTGAACGAAAAACACGGAAGTTATACAACAATAAGTACCGCGCTGTAGAGCGTGGGGGGCTAAAAGGCGCGCGCAATGGCCAAGTACGTGCAGAACTGTGTGTATGTATTAGTATGTGTGTATGGCTGTATATGTAGGCAAAGGGGCTCTCGTAGTCGGGTACACTCGACTACAGACTTCTTACTTGTTTTTTTCTAGAAACGCTGAAAGTTCCTGCGTATTGTTACATCTCTTGGCTAATGCATATTAAGTTTCCAACTGCTCAGTTAATTGGTTTTCTTAACGTAATTATTATTATATATGAATTGCAATTGCAACTGAAATTTAATTGCTAAACAACTTCGATCAGGTTTAAAGCAATCAATTAACAATTTGGCATGGTTAATAGGCAGAATTTGTTGTTATTACACGTCTTATAGAATCTATGTTACTCAATACAATGCAATCTATATACAAATATATATATACATATGACTGCATAACTATACACACACACATACGTAGGGTGTATATTAAGTTCCGCCTAAAAGGAGTATTGTTATACAATTTTCCATTGAACATTTCAAAATGCGCCAAGCAAATAAACAAGAAATAAATATCTATATATCTATTGAACTATTGTGTGAATGAATATTGCCTTCGGTACAGACTTGGCTTGGTACAAATGATTGCATCATAGTAAAAATATATGAAACAAACAAACACACACACACACACACACACACACATACATACATACATACATACACACATACATACAGAAATCAATAATATGTACGGTAATAGAGTAAAGAGCCCTGACTGGGCACTGAGACACCGAGACCAGCAACAACAATAATAATAAAAAAAAATCACCAACACAAAACATTTAAAAAAAATAATAATAATCACAATACCAACAGCAACAACCAAAACAACAACAACAACTTATTATTTGACGCATTGTCAATATGATCTTGATAACTAGCCGGTTCGGTACGGTACGGTACAGTATAGATCTTGAGTCTTGTATGGGTCTCTAGGCTTGTGGCTATGGCTTTGGCTTTGAGTGATTTCTATTTAAATGGCTTTGTCAACGAAATTCGAGAAGGAAAAACAAGTAAAATGTTGGACACAGCCGCGTAATGAGCAAAGAGTGAAGAGAGATAAAAATTAATAATACAAATAATTGAAAGAAAAAAAAATAATAATAATAATAATAAAAAAGAAAACAGAAGAAAAAAAAGTCAATCGAAATGAAATGAAACCTCACTTAAGGCAAGGCGAGGCGACGCCAAGGCGTCACAAATTGACAATGACTCGAATACGAATACGAATACGAATGGAAATACATATACGAATACATATATAAGAATATGAATCTAAATTTGAATCAAAAGATACACTCACACACACACATACACACACACACACACTCACACACTGTATGCATATAGAATATCTTCGACTCCAGAGCTAACTCCAGTTTCATTTGTTGAAAAATAGTGTAGGCACAGATTGGGCGTGCGTTGATGTATCTATGGCAAACAAAGGAATTGTTGCTGGATACCCTGGTTCTATTAGATAAGCTATCAAACTGTCGCGACGCGATCTTGACTTGACTTGAGTTGAGTTGAGTTAAGTGGAGTTCAATTCATGAATTGAAACAGTCCAAGTAACGGATGTGAATCTACTGCTTTTTTTATTATTATTTTTTCACTATATCTTTGACTCTATGTTATATATATGACTGTGCATGTGGATATGGATATGGACATGGATATGGATATGGATATGGATATGAATGAATGAATGAATGTGTAGCTTGAAGCTCTAAACTGGCAACTTGATTTTAGATTGAAATTGAAATTAGAAGTGCTTTATTGGCAGCTCTTTTGGCGTGGGCGTTTGCTATAGCATACATAGAGCTTGGGTCTTTATGTTTAACAATATATATATATAAATATATATATATATATATATATATATATATATACATTTTGGGATCTGTAAAGAGACAGAGAAAAAGAATCTCTTTGAAATCAGCAAACGTTGTCGATATTTGTTGAATCTCGGTTATTTGTTATTAGTTGTTGGGCTGGTCGACAGCCGACTGGATGGCTAAAACAAATTGCCTTGCATATTAATTTTGAACAGAGAAAAATATTGAAACATCCATATACATATCTATGCAAATTAATAATACAAAAAGACAACATGAGGCACAAAAATATTATATATATATATATATATATATATATATATATATATATATATATATATATATATATAAATATGTGTGTAAACAGCAAGATGTTCGATGTTTTAATTTATAGCCGAGCCGCTTTGAAATTAGCTAATAAAGCGCGGCGGCCGCAACAACAACAATAACAAATCTTTAACAAAAAAAATGAAACAACAACACAAAACACAAAATATAATAAAAAATAACTAAAAACTTATCAAAATGTGTGAATAATGTGACCTGAACGGGTCCGTCGGGTAACGCTACACTCCATTGTGAACGCTGCACAGTAGTTTGGGTCAGGTAGCTTCATACATATGATTATAAATGTGTATATATGTAAATAGGTATAATGATATATGTATATATATATAGAGGGATAGCTAGTTAGTTGCTCCATAGATAGTTCACCTTTGCCTAATTAGTAGTCCAAGAGAGGGGGCGGACTTAATGTGCCCATTAAAATTATGAAACTCTATTTTTATATTTTGTTTCTATTTTCGTGTTTTCCGTTTTCGGTTCCACAATAAATTCTCACACTGTGCTGCATGGATAAACAGTTACTTAACGCTTACGCTGATTTGATCCAGTTTATAGTATAACAATTAAAGTGCAAATTCTAAAATCCCAATTAGCTAATATTCAATATAATATATAATCATATAAATCTCATTTTACATTAATTTATCTATATCCATAATATAATTTGAGTTAAGATCCGACCCGCCGGCTATCATATATAAATAAAATCCACCCAATTATCCTCTATATAGTATGGTTAGTAGCAGCTCTCTTTAACCAAATTAAATTAAATTTATAATTACAACATTTAATTGGTAAAATATGTAATCCATGCTCTACGTGCTTTAAGCGGCGTTTTGTTAGTTTTAATCAAGGGTTTTAAGGTATTAATTATTGTTATTGTTATTAGTTTTCTATTTTGTTTTGTTTTATTCCAAGCTCTCTTTCTGAGCAACACTCACCAAAAAAAAAACCATGTATGAAGGATCTTAATATATACAAATATATATATTCTTCAGATGTGGTTGCCTTTGTATCGTTGTACAGATATTCCAAGATATTTTATGATAATTTTGTATAGATCCAACTGCTGGCGTATTATGCACTGCCTGATCGTATATATATATATATATATATATATATATATATATATATATATATATATATATATGTATATATATGTATATATGTGTTTGTGTGTGTATTCAGTTATTGATTGTTGAGCTACTGTTGTTAGCCAGGCTAAGAACTACTGTATAAACTCTTGCGGCAGATACAAAAAAAACAAACAATGCACTTTTCTTGTTAGGTGAACGAAGTATTTTTAAATATTTGAATTGTTGTTTCTGTTGTTGTTGTTGATGTTGTACTCATTGTGGTTACACACGCACGTTGACAATTGTTTGTAGTTAATGTTGTTAATATAATTTGGCAGTTGTTATTGTTGTAGTTGTTGCAATTGCTGTTGCTTTTGTTGTTGCAGTTGATGTTGTGTTATTACTTAGGCGACATCTCTTTTCATTATTTGCAAATTGTTGTTACTTATATATATATATGCTTATATAAATATATATATATATATATATATATATAAATATATATATATATATGTATGGATTTATATATATATATTTATATATATATGAATGTGTAACACGGTAATGAAGAAACGCGGCAAAATATAACGGTAAACGATTTAACGCTGTGAACCAACAACAAAACGAGCGAGCGGAGCGACGAACGCACAACCCGAGCGGCACGAATGTTACTTTGGAACTGATTTTCGTCGTGACACCTTCAATGCGAGCAGCAGCAGCAGCAGCAGCAACAGCAGCAGCGGTAACAACGGCAGCGTCAACGGCAGCAGAAGTCGTTCGACCAGTTCAAGTTGTTTTTGTTGCTGTTGTCTTGTTGTTGCCGCCTCAACAACAAGACCAAAGCAATTTCCTTTTCACGCAGTCAGACACACAAGCACACACACACACACACACACTTGCACACACACGAATACACACATACACAGCATAGCATTAATTTCATGAACGAGAACGCAATGTTTTAGCAATGGCTGACGCTCGTCGCTTGCCTTCAAACGCGTGCGTAAAAGCGAGACGGCAATATGGCGAACATCAGCGACTGCCTGGCTGGCTAGCCGAATGTACACACACGTTACCAGCGATGTATATTCCATCTCTCTTGTACGCCCAACCCAACTGGGGCAAGTGTGAGCGATAACGCTGCTCCTGACAGCTGTATTTACCTATGTGTTGTTGCTGTTTCTGTGTGTTGCCGAACCACACCCCCAAAAATATTCAATAACACTGTGGTTGTTGCTGCTATTGTTGCTGTTGCGTTTGTTTTTGCTGTTGGTATTGCAGCCGTCTGTCGCTTCTTTGCGCTCGGATCAACAACCACGCGGAGCGCCAACTTTGCTTTATATATACATATACATATATATATATATATATATATATATATATATATATTAATATATATTACATATATATTACATATATATATATTTTTTTTTTCTTTCTTATTTATGAGCAAATTGCTTGATTCCCTTTTCTGCAGTATTTGCCGCTGTATTTTGCGCGCGCAATGTAATTTTAATGAAAATGACAGCAATCCAAACACACGAAAACTGAACTAAAGTAATGTAAAAATTGTTAGTTGACAAGAATAAAAATAAATAATATAGGTAAAAAGGCCGGTGGGGGGATGTTTGGTGGCGGTGTGAG
>JBAMBS010000340.1:0-52500 GCA_037044455.1 Zygothrica quintamaculata | reverse complement strand
TGAAGAAAGTGTGACAGCTGCGAATGTCGCAAAGACATCAGTTGGACAGACACACTGCGTATGCGTAATATTTGATGTCTATTGACACAGATTTAGCCCGTCACTATGAAATCGTTTGGGTTGAGAGAGATGTTATAAGATGCTCATGTCTTTGTGGTAGTAGTATATGGTTGACTCTACTATCATTACTGTTTCTACTGTACAGTAATAAATGAATATGAAAGTCCATAAATCCGTTGATTATTTTAATTGATATTGTGTTAACATAAGTAAATTTATGATCAGTAATTGAAATCCTTAATAATAAACCTGTCACTGTGAAAATACCAGCCACAAAGCACAAAGCACAAAGTATAAAGCACAAAGCACTTAATTAATTAAAATTTAAATTCAAATTCAAATTATAATTACAAATTATAAATTACAAATAGCTATTTTGTAGTTATTACTTAGATATGAACCAATTAAAAATTAATAAATCAATTACATTGCTAAAATGATGGAATGAAACAATCGATTATAGCCAGTCCATGGCATATAGCAACAATTTCAAGCTTTACACAGTAAAGAGGGTAGCTTATAGTCGAGTATACTCTGTAATATACTAACATAATTTGTTTGAACTCTTTTAAACTTATTTTTAAATAAAATATGCTGATTTATTTATAATTGATTGCATTTCAAAAACATAATTAACATTTTATTTTATATTTAATTTTTTTTTTATTTGCATATTTAAATTGTTTTTTTTAACAAAAAAATTAATAGAAATAACTATTTTTTTTTATCATAAAAAAGAATATGCGTAATAAAATAAAATAAAATAATAATAAGTTATGATTATTATTATTATTACTATTACTATTATATAGAGGATGTATAACCTTAAGTCACCCGCTTAAGTGGCAAGCAAAAGCATGTGGCAAGTTAAGATGAATATTTGAAAAACCGGATAACATTTTGTTGAACGGCAAGTGGAAATTTCTTTAAGTGTTTGTTCATTAAAGGTTGCAGCTCAAGGAATACTGCAGGTGGTGCAAGCGAGCGAGCGGGCGGTCAGTTGAACGGTTAGTAGACAATGGGCAGTGGACAGTGGACAGTGGATTGGGTATAAAGGTAAAAGCCGAACTGAGTGTTGGACCACCTTCGTGTGTTCGTGATGATGATAATGGTTTACTTTTATATTTTTTGATGGTTTTATGATGCGGTTAAGCGCTCAAACCGCAAAGTGGCCGGCGCACGACAAAGACGCGTTGCATGAGGATAAAGATGAGGGCACAAATGCAGACGCAGACGCAGGCGCAAAGGTAAAGGCAGAGGCAGACGCAGAGGTAAAGGTAAACTCAAAATGTAGGCAGAGACGGTGACGGTGAGCAATACTCAAAAGATTCGCGTAAGCTGCAGCAAGTCTCAGTAAAGCCAGGCCAAAACAGGGCTGAACGGGGCAGGACAGAAGTTCGTCTATAGCTACCTGATACCGAGTACGGCTTGAGCCGAAGAGCGTGCGACATAGAAAATAGCAAAAGGATTAACCGCATTCCATGCGGTTTGGTTTAACTGGGCCTTCCGACCTGCAAACTGTTGAAAACGTCGAGGACGCTGCGGTTAGCAGGATAAACGCCTTAATCGCGTTCATTGTTCCAGACCAAGCCAAAGCATGCGGAAACAATAAAAATGCGAGCGTATTAATCTCATACGCGCTCTAGAAAACTTGTAGTAGTATTAGTATCAGTAGTAGTAGCAGTAGTAGTAGTAAGTTCATCAGAAGTATAGATGCTCTCAAAATGTTGGTAGTGGTGGGACGGACTCCAATTGCAAGCCCTTATAATTACCTGAAGACTGAGGTGATTATGAGTTTATGATCTCTTTCAAAGTATATATATATATATATATATGGAAACAGAAAGAGAAACAGCAACAGCAACAGCCACAGCAACAGCAAGAGCAAGAGACATTTAACGGCTTTACGCCTTTGCCAAATCCATACTGACTCAATGAAGCTCTCGTCCAAAATCGTAGTAGCTACTTGAGCTCACGGATTTATGGGTTTTTGGTAATTGAAACATCGAATCCGTGCACAGTAACCAACCCAGTACCGGTCTTAGTTCAGACACAATACATCCATACACTCAACAGCCATCCAACCATCCATCTATCCACATGCAAGGTTCAATACTGGTATCATATCTCGCAAAAACAACACTGACGATTATCACTGATTATCACGTTTTCGATAATGAGATTTCGTTTTATGATTTCGACTGTATTTTACCCCTTGCACCCAATACTTTTCTCTTGTGTTTTTTTCTCTCTCTCTCTCTTTCTCTTTTTGTTTTTTTTTTCCTGCCGTTGTTCCTTGTTAAGTAATTCTCAGTTTAGGGGCGGTTCCAGTTTCACTCGTCTCGCAATTAAGTTATATCAATCCACTTGCCATATGGCTGTGTGATATGGCATGGACGTTGCTTATAAACGGAGGGGTTGGGGGAATTTACCACCAAGGAGCAGACATGTGCTCGAACTTAGTACCCCAGTTGTTTATATTCCGCTGGTTATCCCAGTGTCAAAGTGTGGGCTAAGTGAAGTACTCAAAGTTATATCCACAGCAAATTACACTAATTTTAGCTGAGATATATCTAGCATGTCAGCTCTATAAAGACATATAATTTCCAATCCTATAATTTTGATTGGGCAAATCAGTGCATAATTTCAATATATAATTTAAAATCTGAGCAATTGCATTTGCAGTAGCTGTAACAATATATCTATAATATAGGATTGGATTAGGTATGTTACAATATGTTATTCTCCTGGATATTATAAAGTATTAAGACAAGTCATGTTTGGAGTATATATATATATGTATCTGATTAATCTGTTTTAAGGGTTATAGTCTGTACTTGGGTGTAACCGACTATAACTTCTTATACATACAAACAGATGCGTATGAACTGTTAGGTGCTGTTGTTGCTTCCACCCCCCGCTCAGCATAATGGGAATTATTGTTCTTGAATTACCTTCCTGTTTATTATAAATTTTTAATGAAATTCTTAATTTGTATAAAAAATAGTATATTTATTCAGTGTGTGTTTGTTTGGGGAGGTGGGAGGGAAGTTGTTGAATTTCGTTGCTTATAGGTTCGTACATATAGAGGAATTGAAGTTGGATATGGCTTAATTGACTTAACCTGCTTATAGGGTCGGAGATGTTTCTTTTAACATGTTACACATACATTATCGGTTCGCACTGAAACCCTAGTTTTTTTTTCCTTTTCTTTTATAATACATTTTTATGCGCTGTTTGCCATCGAAAATATATTTTCTCATTGTGTTTGTTTCCGTATAATTTGCCTAAGTATTTCCCAGCGTAGTGTAAGGCTAGAGCGATTTTCATTAATAAAACTGACTTAAAATACAAAATCAAATAAATCAGTTAAAAGAGAGTAGAAGTAGATCTTAAAGAGAACAAAGCAAGCTGTAAAAAGTCACCGAGGAGAAAGAAACTTGCCAAGTTGTAGATCAAGTAGCAGCACAAACAACCAACAACCAACAACCAACAGCCAATAAACAACAAGCAACTATCGAGAGACAGTGCCTTATACTTGATCGACAGTCGCTGTCGCAAGTCTCAAGTCTGAAATCTTGGGTCTAAAATCCCAACTCCCAACTCAGAAGAAGTATAAGAAAAAACTCCGAATTCCAATTCTTCGAGTCTTTGAGTCTACCTTGAGCTCTTGAGGCTATTTTTTTTTTTTCGATTTTTGGTTTTTGGTT
This sequence comes from Zygothrica quintamaculata, assembly GCA_037044455.1. NCBI lineage: Eukaryota > Metazoa > Arthropoda > Insecta > Diptera > Drosophilidae > Zygothrica > Zygothrica quintamaculata. Next base: position 48,730 of record JBAMBS010000340.1, on the reverse strand, counting down.
GTCTGTTCGTCTGCTCGTCTGCCTGTCTCAGCAGTCGTCTCTCCATCTTGGGGCAGTGAGTTGTTGTACGGCCGTTCATCATATACCCTTCAGTCCATTTAACACGTTTTTGACACTAATCCTGCCTTGATGAAACTAATTTTTTTCACGTGGCACGGCCTCCACAGAGCCAGTTGATTTATTTCAGCGTGCGCTGCTGGTGACCAACGCTTAGACAAAGTATGTTGAATATATATATATATATATATTTATATATATTTGTATGCATACGTATATATAAATTAATAATAATATATATATATACATAAATATACATATATATATATATATATATATATATATATATATATATATATGCATATCTGACTGACAGTCGGAGAGTCCAGTCCCATTTTAACTCTCAGTCTCAGTCAAAGACTCGGTATCCATCTTAGCTTCTGCTTGAACTCGCACGCAGCCAATTCAAGTGTAGCAACGTCTCGGTTCCAAGATCGCTTGCTGTGATATGTATGACTATATCTCTGGCATGATCTTACCACAAATTAGTTTGGTTAGCTGCCGTTGGTTGCCCGACGATGATGACGATGACGACGACGACGACGACGGCAACGGCAACGGAAACTGGAACGGCAACGGCAACGGCAACGGCAACGGCAACGGCAACGGCAACGGCAACGGCAACGGCAACGGCAACGGCAACGGCAACGGCAACGGCAACGGCAATGGAAATGGCGCTGGCTGCCTCTGCGATTCTGCTGACCATGTCAATCATAAAAAGTAAAATGTCTTTAGTCGAGTACACTTGATTGGCAGATACCCTACATATTGATTAAAAGTCAAGTTAAAGAAAATCTTTGCATCATCATCGAATAATAAAGCCACGAATCTGCACACATAATTCGATTTGATCTACTTGATCAAGTCAGTAAAACAAGACGAAAAAAGTCTACGAATATGTTTAATTTTTTATGCTTTGTGTATGAGTGAAGCTTCATCATACCTTTTAATATCTGTAGCAACATAAAGGGTAGATAAATGTGTCCAACAATCCAAACCATGCTAATGCTGCAGAGTGGTTAAAGTGGTTGGGCGACTGCAACAGCGAATGCGACTGAGATGGCGACGGCAACGGCAACTGTGACAGAGACAGTGCAATGTCATGCTTCATTTCCTGAGTTGTCAATTCATTGGACTTGTTGGAGCGACTCATGAGAGATGCCACAAGCAATTTACGGCTGGGATACGGGATGCATTTGCCTGTAATGAGTAGCCAAAATATTATCAAAAATTTGTGAGCAATATCTCTCTTCGAATTGTGCCAAGCAACCAATGCGAGGCAGCAGCAAAACTTAGTTAGAAAGTACACAATAAATTAAAAAAACCATCGTATAAACGATTAATGTCATTAAATAAACAGCAGATGTAACTTCCAACTATATGTGGCAATGTGTGAGCCAATTTAAACCCAAAGATGTAAAGGGGTTGACTTCTTTGAAGAGGTTAAGGGAGGAAAGTCACCTATATATATATATATATTGGTAGAAGCTAAGATATATACGCTTATATACGATATATATCTACTTATCAGTATCAATACTTTCTACTCACCCATTCCTTCGAAATCTTCGTTATAGTTTTACCCATGTCAGATATGCTGGTGTTTCGACGACATAACAGGATTTACGCTAAATCATCGCTGAATTATTATCGGAAAGTTATACCAACTGGTGGGAAAGAAAATTTGCTCTTGTAGTGTCTCCACCAGGAGATCCCTGTGCATTGGCAATCAGCGATAGTCCATAAGGCTCTGTTTTGCAGGAATTGAATTTTCTTTCAGCTAAATGTCGTATCTCCAAGTGGGAACAACAAGCTCAGTTTGATTACTCAGAGCAGCTACCTCATATGACTCGACATCAGTTACCCGATGTTTTGAGTTTTGAGTATGACATGTGAAGATCAGTGTTATAGGTGTCCTAAATACCTAACTCTGTGTGCCAGAGCGATAACAGTATTGCTCAGCTATATGTGAGGTGGTGTTGTTCGTCATAGTCCATTTTCGTAGCCCTTTTTCCACCTAATTAGGCAATCCTGAACCTCATCAGCAGGGTCCGGGAGTTGTACAAAAATACTATATCTCCAACATATGATACTAGTATTACATATATAGATGCTATTATATATGTAAAGGGATAGGAAAGATCGGCTGTAAAGAGCGAGTCCTAGAGACCTATAACTGGAACTTACCAGTAGACTTCTCTGTGGATTGCTAGCCTTTACGTGGTGTAGAGGTAAGATTTTATCAATGTACTTTAAGGGAAAATCATACTCCTATAGATAAATAATATATATCTGAATTAGGTCTACAAGTAAAAGTCTTTAATAAAGTATTGAATGTATATTAACTGTAAAGAACTATAAAACAAGTAAGAAGTCTGTAGTCGAGTGTACCCGACTACGAGAGCCCATTTGCCTACATATACAGACATACACACACATACTCATACATACACAGAGTTCTGCACGTACTTAGCCATTGCGCGCACCTTTTAGCCCCCCACGCTCTATAGCGCGATACTTAATGTTCTATAACTTCCGTGTTTATTGTTCAATCTTAACGAAATTCACAAGGTAAATTAGGAGTAGTCTAATTAATATATGGGCCAAAAAGAAATTTGATGGGTTGAAAATTGTGTCTTAGAATCGATTTTTTCGAATTGCGGGAGTCAGGCAAGGAAATTGAAAAATCTAAAACAAACTTGTATAGCGTACTAACATAGCAAATCTATATTCTAAATTTCGTTGCTCTAACTCTTATTTTGCGCGGACTAATATACCTCCCCGGGCCCTATAATGCCACTTTTGATGATGTATAACTTCCGATTTTTTAAATCAATCTTATCCAGATTCACAACATCGATCAAGAGTGGTCTGATTATGATGTGTCCCAAATATAAATTTGATCGGTTGAAAATTGTGCTTAATAATCGTTTTTCTTCGAATTGCGGGGGTCAGGGGAAGAAATTTAAAAATCAAAAACAAACTTGTATAGCGTACGAAAATAACAAATCTTGGTTTAACGGACGGACGGACGAACGGACGGACAGACGGACAGACAGACGGTCAGGGCTAGAACGATTCAGCTAGTCGTCCTGATCAAGAATATATATACTTTATGGGGTCTCCAATGATTATATCTATGTGTTACATACTTTTCGATTTTGCACATTTCCAATAGCTCCGCTTTGCTTTTTTTTGACAAAAAGGCAGAGGAGAGAGAAGAGCATTAGAAAACTAAAAAAAAAATTAATTTTGACAAAATAATTTAATTTAAATTGTCAAGTTAATTTTATATTAAGAAACATAATCTGTTAGGTAAAGTATTATATTTTGATTGAGAATATAATGAAACGTGATCTTAAAACACGATGTTGCAGTAATATTAGTTCTTGCCACATAAATCTGTGTTAAAACAATAATAATATTATGCTTGACCTTTTTATTAGTTCAGATTCTACAGTAATAATACATTTAACAGATTGTTTTTTAACAACTTGCCTCTAAATAATTGTCAAAGGATACGCTGCACTTGCTTGACTGTGCGTACAGCAACAAGAAATGCAAACTGGATAAACAGGCTGGAAAAGGCGTAAACATTGTGAACGCCTATAGAAAACAGTGTAAAAATAATAGAATATACAATGTATGTATAGACATGAGCATATATATATATATATATATTGAAAGATGGGAAAAGAAAAGAAAGACGAAAAACACGCAAAGATCGATATAAGATGGATCGATTGGGCAGCCCACAAAGTGAGCAGCAAAGTACGCAAACCCTCAAAAGTAATTGCAAAATAATTGCATATCATATAAGAAACACACACACATACACCCTATATAGCTGTTAAGTAACGCTAAACAGGAATCTTTGCGATCCTTGCTTGCAGCGTTTGTTGCTCCTTTTTGAGTTTATGCTTGCGGTGCACACTGCAGGCTATTTGCACATCGGGTTACCATAGACTCTCAGATGCATAGATAGGAACCTAACGATAAAGTCCCACAAACACATACAAACATAGATACACGCAAACATCTGTGTATATGCATGTGTGTGTGTGTGTGTCTATTGCATGTGTGTGTGCAAACATGCGCAATTAACACGAGCTGAGAAGTAGTTGCCAGAGTAATGGGAATGGGAATGGGAATGGGTTTAGGTTTGGGCCTGCCTCTTGGTTAAGGCTTGGGGTTACTCAAGAAGAAGAAAAATGAGAAGAAGAAGTAGGAGAAGAAGAAGAAGGTAAGAAAAAGCATGAATAACAACCAAAACAACAGACTACGCGGTGTCTTGCCGAGTTTTTAATTGAATGCATTTCAGCGTAAAAGGTGAAAATATTTTTACCTCCTTGGACCGAAGAAAGAAGACAAAAAAAAAATAACAACAATAACAATAACATACAACATTAACATATACGAATATATAATACTCTATCTTATATATAAATATATATATATATATATACATATATATAGTTTATATAATAATCTTTGATCTTGTATTCTTAAACTGTTATTACTTCAACGCGCATTATAGAATATTTGTGCTTAATTTTCATTGTGACTTATTGCAGTTGCTAATGTTCTTATCCGATAGAGTATACATAAAATGAAAATAGGAGGAAACCCCACCAATTCAACACGGAACTCACTTTCATCCCTATAAAAATATATATATGTGAGTTCCTCTCTTTTGTGCACCTCGTTTTCTAGCCCATGTTCAGTTTGCTTCGCTTGGTTACCAATTTCCATTTTCCGGTTTTAAGCACACTAGCACACTTACATACATACATACATACGTACATACATACATACATACATATGCACACCTATATAAACGCTCATGGGATTTTGTTATCGTCACAAAGCTTGGAGTTGTTGTTCCTCCTTTGCTTTGCCTGCTAATGATTCTTACCACAAAGTATAATTTGCCTATCCATTTTTCAGCATGTGCATACGCCACATGCCCCCATCTCCCATCCCCCATCCCCCATCCCAAAACCCTCTAGAAAAAGATGCAGTTATTAACTGATTAACTACTTTTTACAATTACACTTTGTTTTAGTTAAAGTTTATATGTATTAATTTCCGATAATAAGTTGCATCATATCTAGTATGAATTGAATACTAATAATTGATTCAGTAGCTCACAATAATATTCATTATTTTTGATTTATTTAAATATACTAGAAATAGAATTTAAGTATAGGAAGTGAATTCAAATTATTTTAAATCTGACTAATATTTATATCAATAACTTGCCATGATTTGCTCTATTTTAATTTTGTTTACTACTTAATACATATATATACTCACATTTGTATACTTGTATGTAGTAGTAGTTATGGTACGATAAAAAGATTCAGAAAACATTTACAAACGTTTTCTACGACTATTAATATTAATGAGTCTTTAATAAATGCCAGAAATATGGCCATGGATAAATCAGCTCCCCACATCACGACATCAAAGTCAACAAACAAAAGTCAGAACCAAATTGCGCATACGCCGCATATACCACTGAGAACTGAGCAAATGTATATATATATATATATATATATATAATATAATATGGAGCTTCTTATATTTTATGTATTCGTGTATGAGTGAGTGTCCGTGTGTGTATCTACTTCCATTGTGCGGCATTTCCGGTGGCCGCAAAAGGAAATTTTTTTTATGACGTCAACAAGAAGGGGAATGTAGCCTATAACAGGCCAATACAGCAAAGATAACAACAGCGACAGCGACAGCGACAGTGACAAAGACAACACATAACAATAACAACAACAATGCCATCAGGTAGAGCCGAAAGAGAAAAAAATAAAAAAAAACACGAAAAAATAGGAAAAAAGTTTCGTCTTTAAAAAGTTTTCTTTATTTCTTTCTGTTTTCTGCGTGCATAGAAACTAATAAAAAATAAGAATACGAAATAAGTAATAATAATAAGAATAATAAAAATAAAAATAACCAAAAAAGATTAAAAGCGCGTTGCTTTGTCAACATATATTGGGCCTGGTATTTGCTTTATAGTATTATTTTATTTTATTTTTTATAGAAGTTGCTCAGATAATAGGCTACGGGCTGGCGGGTTACGAGCATTGACAACACTTGCTGTTTTGAGTTAAAAATATTTTTCTCTTTTCTTTTATTATTTTTTTAGCAATGGGCGTACAAATTGGCTTGCTTGTCTCGCTTTGGGTCAGACCCATGCATATATTACCCATGGTCGACGCCTCATAATTAATTTGTTGTATATGTTTTGTGTTTGTGAGCTATGCAACATTGGTTTAGCTGACTGCTTGACTGGTTGACTGGTTGACTGGTTGACTGGCTGACCATCTTAGCAACATCAGCAACATCAGTTGTGGTCGGCAGCAACAAAAATCAATAATACAAAAGATCTTTGAATCCAAAGATATCTTCGTAGGGGCTACAAAAATCTGCTGCCGTTCAGTTTTATATGCATGTATATTTTCCCCACTTTTTTAATGTATTTTTATTTTTTTTCGTTTTTTTTCTTCTTTCTGTATTTTGCTTTGCTTTTGGCTTTTTGTTTAATAATGAGACGACATTTCGAACGCATAAAATCGTCATAATAATTTTTGATATATGAAGCAGCGCAAGCGCGATACAGCGCGCTAATATCAAACGAATTCTTTTTAAGATAAAAAAAACACACACAAACATATTTCCATATATACACAGCAGCAGAGACAGCAACAACAACAGCAATAATGCGACCTAAAGTCTCGCAGCAAAGGCCGAGAGCATCTTTGAGTTCAGTTAACGAAACTTGATTTGGAGGCAGCCACGGTAGCTGCATTGGCAGCAACACGGTAAATTCAAGAAGAGAATAGGCTGAGGTATTGGGAATAGGGATTGGGGATTGGGGAATGAGGAATACGGAATAGGGAATGGGGAATGGGGATAGCGGGGTACTACGACCAATGCGCTGACCAATTCTTATAAGAAAAGTTGAGGTTGAAGGCAGAACGCAGAAGGTAGTATGCAGCATGCGAGAACATAAATAAATAAAAGGCAACCAAAGCAGCAGCAGAAGCAGCAGCAGCAGCAGTAGCAGCAGAAAAATCGAAAAAATATACAACAACAGCAACAACAACAATAACAACAACAGCAACAACAACAAAAAAGAAGCATTAATCGTAACAATGTTATTAGTCGTACAACAGGGGATTAGGCTACCGATTCGTGCGCGCGGAGCTGACCAGCGAGCAGCTCTTGGAACTCTTGGAGTTCTCCGTCAAGCTTGGTTTATTGTCTGTGCTTTTGGGAAGTTGCAACTGTTGCTGTTGATGTTGCTGTCGCAGCTCCTGCTGCTTGTGAAATAGCTCCTGTTGCTGTTCCTTCTGCTTATTTTTTTTGTGTTTTTTTTTTTGGCGCGTTTTATGAACAGTCTTATGGCGGTGATTAAAGAGGGTGAGGTCCATAGAGATATTGGAGGCGAGGCCCAACGCCAACGCCAGCTGTGCAGCCATTGCCACCGTGTGCCAGATTTTGTTGTTGCTATAGCTGTAGCTGTAGCTGTTGCTGTAGCTGTTGCTGTTGCTGTTGCTTTTGCTGTTATGGCTGCAAAAGTTTACGGCTGCGCACTAAGGTCCCCTCCAAGATTTGTTTGGTTTGCCTTCGTTTAATTGCATTAATTTAATGCAGCACAGCCCTGTCAGTGTGAGTGAGTGGCTCTACTGTGCCGGGACTGAAAATCGGTATGGGAATGGGGAACGGGGATCGGGGAACAGGGAATGGGAATGCGACTGGGTCTGCAACGAGGGCGGTGCGTTCCAGCGCGTTGTGGCAAAAAAAAAATATTCTGGTTAGTTCCTTACTTATCTGCTTATATATTATGCACATTGTTGTCGGTTGGGCGGGCTGGTTCACTTGTTATAGCTTGTTGTTTGTTGCTTGTTATTTGTTGTTTGTTGTTCGAGGCTAAACATTTGCAGGATAATGAAAATCTTAGACTTATGGATAAGAATACAACCAAATCAGCTCATTTCATACAAGTTAAACCTTCAATATAGAACTTACATATAATCAGACAATGATAACCAAAAAATTAAAACTAATTACTTATATATATTACATAAGGGGTGTTAATTTAAATAATTTATATTTTAAAATATTATAATTCATATTGATATTATATAAACAGTATTATATTGCCTTTTTATGCGATAATTTAATTAACATGTTTTATAACTTTTCTTTTTTTTCATACTGTTTATGATCTTTATTATAATTTAAATTAATTTATTAAACGTTTTATTTAGATATTAATTTTATTTTTATCTTGAGCCTTAAATACTTTTACTGAGCAACAAGTTTTGGATTATATAATGTAAAAAAAATATATTATTATTACTATATATTTGTTTTTTAATTAATATAATATTATATTGACATTAATTTTTCATATTTTGAACGTTATTTATATATTTTTAGCCCCTTTGCCTTTTTTGTAAAAAAAGAGCAAAGCGGAGCTATTGGAAATATGCAAAATCCAAAAGTATGTAACACATAGAAATAATCATCGGAGACCCCATAAAGTATATATATTCTGAATCAGGACGACAAGACGAGTTCATCTAGCCCTGTCCGTCTGTCTGTCCGTCCGTCCGTCCGTCCGTCCGTCCATCCGTCCGTCCGTCCGTCCGTCCGTCCGTCCGTATGAACGCCTGTTTCTCGGAGACTATAAGAGCTAGAGCAACCAAACTTGAAATCTAGATTCGTTATGTTCGTACGCTGTACAAGTTTGTTTTTGATTTTTCAATTTCCTCCCCTGACCCCCGCAATTCGAAAAAAACGATTATCAAGCACAATTTTCAGCCGTTCTAGCGTTCATACAGACGGACAGACGGACAGACGGTCAGACGGACAGACGGACAGACGGACAGACAGACAGACGGACAGGGCTAGATGAACTCGTCTTGTTGTCCTGATTCAGAATATATATACTTTATGGGGTCTCCGATGATTATTTCTATGTGTTACATACTTTTGGATTTTGCACATTTCCAATAGCTCCGCTTTGCTCTTTTTTTACAAAAAGGCAAAGGGGCTAATAAGTAAATAATATATACAAAAGTGTAAATAAATTTAGTATGTTTACTGTTCGAATATATTGGACTAAAGTAATATTTTGCAGCAAAATTTATAAAATTTTTATATTGACTAAATAGAATACATATTAATAATTTGCAATACGTTTGTTTTATATAATAATAAATAAGTATATAAAAATAAAAATCGAGAAATGTATATCCTTTAAATGAAGATAGTTGACTTTAGTATATCAGAGTATTATTCTACATAGATGATGATATGGTATATATATATATATATATATATATATATATATATATATATATATATATATTATATATATTTATTTATATATATATATATATATGAATTGAATTTTACTAGTTCAAGGTATGCTTTATCTGCTTCATGTGGAAAATTGTGGAGAGGTGCACCTGGACTTAGTCAACAGACCTTCTACTGAGGTTGCTAAGAGTCTCCTTGCAATCCTGCCATATTAATCGAAGCTTTCATTTTTTCTCTTAAAACATACAAAATGAACCTGAGCCATCTCTCTCTTTAAATCTGGGGATCCTGGGTCTATATCTGCTGCTGAATTCTTTACATTTCTTATAGAGAGATCCTATCCACTGGCTAGTTTGAGGTTTCGGTTGGTTTTATAGCCAAGACAGTTTTATATATAAAAAAGAAGAATGTCCGAAACATTTTTGGGGGCCGCTTTTAACTTTATTTTTAACAGTTTGAAAGAATTAGAAAACAAATTAAAATTGTCTATAAAATTGTTATTTATAAACTATTTAAATACAGTTTATTGACTGAAAGCTGTTAGCTAGTTAATCAGCATATATATTTTAAAATTTATATATATATATATATATGGCTTAAACTTTTGAATAACAATGACGAACATCAATCGACATTTCAGTCTGATGTTGAATGTTGTGTTGTATTTTGGCCGGGGCTTATTGGGCGACTGCTGACAAAACATTGACAAGATCAACAATGGAAGATCCGACGATGCGTACTGTAAATGGTAATCCTACATTAAGAAAAGTTCAATCAAATCACAGAGAAAATTTCTCAAACATCTTGTAACAATAGGTTCAAATATTGAACAGAATATATGATTCTAGGAATGCACACACATATATATATAGAGAGAGAGATAGAGAGAACTGAGTGCAACGGTTTCGTGAGATTTTATGCGGTTATCTTACTATTTGTTGCTGTTGTTGGTGTTGCTGTTGATGTTGTTGTTGTTGTTGTTATGCAATCTTTATTGATTGACACTATTTACGTGTGGATTGAAGGCAACCAAATTTTGATGTAGAGTAAAATTGAGGGGAGTTGCCCACGCATATGAGAAAGTAATTGTCTGTCTCGAGTTTAAACTGATTTTTACTTTCTACCATGCTCGAGTTGGCCAGCACTCACACGGTCTATTTCAGTTCCCATTTAGCAATTGCCCGTTTTTATCCCTTACCTTTTATTGCCTTCATTTCTTTCTTATTTTATTTTCAATCCCTGGTCTCTGTCTGCTTGTCTGTTCATCTGTTCGTTCCTTGCTTTGTTTTGTTTAGCCTTTCAATTTCTTGAGCCCCGTTTTCATCTACAAGTTGTTTTTAGTCTGAGCCGACACCACCAACGCTGATATTTTAACTGTGTGTATGTTGTGTATGTAGTATATGTGTTTGTGTGTGAATTGGCCTACTGTATGCACATGCATAGACAACGTGCCCATATTGATATGTCTTCATTCTTTCAATATTGATCATTGCCGGGATAATCCTTCTTTTTAGCTGCAACAACCTGGAGTTGAAATTGGGTCTCGGTCTTCATCTCTTTATATCTATCTATCTATCTATCTCTCTCTCTCTCGCTCGCTCTCTGTGGCCTATACTGTGTTCTTGGCGACTGACAGTCTGCCTTATTCTTATGCTCAGTGTTCAGTGTCTGGCTATGGCACTGGTTTTGTTTCTGTCTCAGTGTTTAGTCTCTCAGGCTACTTAGAGCACCCGGCTCGGAGTTTGATATCCAAACAATACAATCGTTGAAAGAAACATTGGCATATTATGATGAATTGTATGTTGGCCCTTTAAATTGCATATGCATCAACATATACACTAATATACATGCAACACACTCATACAACATACAAATGTTTCGTATTTCAACAAATTCTTAGCTGTTTTGCCGTCAATTCAATGCTTCCACTGGCAACTGGCAACTGGCAACTGGCAGCTGTGACTGCTCCCGATTTGTAGCACTCTTTTGGGGTGCTACAATACTGAAACCTTAATAGTAAAGAATCAATTCTCATATTTCAAATACAATCAATATCAATTGTCAATCTTATACCCTTGCACTCCATATATCTCTCTCTGCCTTTCATACAAACACCTTGAGAGTCAAAGATTTTCAGATACCAAAAAAAGAGTTCAATCCCTTCACAATATGAAAATATGATGAAAATTAGTATTTGATGTATGCATTCATATAATTAACTCCGTTTTCATTTTTGTTCTTAGTTTCCTCTAAAAACACTTAGAAAATATTCCATAGAATCATAAAAAGATCTATGGTAATTGTAATAGATTTCATATGATAAATAAATTCTAGCGTCCTTGCTGGAGAGCTGTGGAGAGATCTTCTAGATATGTAGCAGAACTGCCATAAGTTGCACTTAACCCTTTCAAGCGCAACAACTCCGATTTTGAAATTTTTTTTTTTATTTGACGAAAAATTGAAAATAAAAAATACAACTTTTCCTATTTTTTTTTTAATTTCGGATCTTCCACGGTTTTTTCAAGAAAAACTGTGTGTTGCAGATCTGCAACAAAAGTGCTTAGCATGTCTGATTGCTTAATTTAAATAATTTAATTTAATAAGACGGCCATATCCACGATCGGTAGAAGGTACAATATTTTCAATATTATTAATATGAATTTGATTTTTTATTTCCTCGAACCGTTTGTTTGTTCTAATAAAAATAAGACAAAAATAATACATCGAAAATCCCCACAATACATAGGCCCAAACACAAATATAACGAAAAATGTTATTTTAATATGTTAAAATTTGTTTATGTCAAAAGCCCCTTTGTTGCAGATCTGCAACACATCTAAATTGCTGATTTTCTCGAGTTATAATGGAACAATTACCAAAATTTGACAATATATAAGAAATAGAATAACCACCTGTTAATAATTTCCAATAATTATAATTAAACAATTAGTTTTTAATACTTTTTTTAAAAAAAGAAACTGCACAAAAATTCAAGTTTTTAAAATTTACAAAAGTCACGGGAAAAATAATTATTTTTGGGTTCATTGGCATAATTAAGAGTGACCAACATTTTTTTTAATAAAATGATTATTTCTAAACTGCAATAAATTATTTTTTTAAAATTATCCAAAACACGCTGAAAGATAATGGCTTTTAAACGTTGTGTTGCAAATTGCAACACCGCGCTATAAAGGGTTAATAAAGCATCAGATATTAAGTTCAATTACTAAAAGTGTTGGACGTAGATACAGTTAAAGATCACCTTAATTACCACACTAGTAACAACAATGAATAACTAGCAAAATACTTGCCACATTTTGCAGTTGAAAAGATTAAAGAAAATGAATTTTCCTCTTTAGAAAATCCTAATTTTATAATATAGGGAAGTGTTTTAGATTATCCAAGATCTAGTTATCAGTGTGTTTACTATATCTATATAGCATATATCTATGTTTGGTACATCTATTATATTGTTTAGACCTTAGAGCCTTACTTTTATCTTGGCAAATTTTACTTAGCGCTTTTCATAGCTAAAAAAAAAGATCTGAAGGTTTTTTAATTTAAATATATTAATAATAACATTTCCTTTTAGAATAAGTTTAAACTGCCAAAGGGTAAGCTCCAGCTGTCCGTTAAACTTGTATTAAATATCATATATTTAACCCTTGCACCGAGAATGTGAACTGCCAACTGCCAACGAAATGTCACACCCATTTCCAGACAGAATCCCAATGATAGCCAGCTACATCATATTCATTCCATTGATGGTTATCAACTTAAATTGAGTCCGATCTTTGAGTCGTCTACTTAAATTCCAGTTGAAGTTCAGTTGCCACATTTATTTGGGAAACATTGAGAACACAGCCGCACCTAGCATCGATTAGGTTGGAGCATGTAACCTGCACAGGCTGCTTGACCCAGCTTAGCCAATGCGATGTTGTTATTCTTATTGTTATTGTTATTTTCGAGTTGCACAGATGCACAACAGTTGCACTGTTGTCTCTTGTCTATTGTCTGCTGTATGTTGTATTATCTGCTTGCGGCATTGGCTCTCAGATGTTGCGGCTTTCATGTTGTCACCGCAACAGAGTGAAAAGAAAAGAAAAACCAGAAGCGTAACGAAACAGGTCGAAGCAACGCGATGAACAACCAACAAGCAACAACCAACAACCAAAAACCAAAATGAAACCAAAAGCAAAACCTAAAGACCCGACCCTTGCACGCGCCCGAAATTAGATGGAGATGGGAATGGAGACTGCGACTTCGACTGCGACTGTGGCGAAGGCTGAGGCTGAGACTGAGATTGAGACTCTTATCTGGTCAACGTAGTTTGGGCGTGTTGCCTGAACAAATTTGTTAAGAGCTCCAACAGCGCGAGCGGCTCCTTTTTAGTGTTGCTTCTGCTTCTGCCGTCCTTGCAGATTTTGGTATGCAAATTGTCTTTGTTGTTGTCAGGCTAAAGCAGCACTAACAGCAGCAGCAGCAACAGCAGCAATAACACCAACACCAACAGCAGCAATAACACCAACACCAACACCAACAGCGATAACAACATCAACAACATCAACAATAACACCAACAACAGCAATAATAACAAGTAAGAAATCTGTAGTCGAGTGTACCCGACTACGAGAGCCCCTTTGCATATACAGCCATACACACACGTACTCATACATACACACAGTTCTGCACGTACTTAGCCATTGCGCGCACCTTTTAGCCCCTCACGCTCTATAGCGCGGTACTTAATGTTGTATAACTTCCGTGTTTATTGTTCAATATTAACGAAATTCTTAACGTAGATGAAGAATGGTGTAATTAATATGTGTGCTAAATAGAAATTTGATCGGTGAAAAATTGTACCTTATAATCGATTTTTTTCAAATTTGCGGGGGTCAGGGGAGGAAATTCGAAAATCTAAAACAAACTCGTATAGCGTACGAACATAACAAATCTACGTTCCAAATTTCGTTGCTCTAGCTCTTATTTTGTGTGCACTACTATACCCCCTCTCCACCCCCCCGATGCACATAACACCACATTTGATGATGTATAACTTCCGAGTTTTTTGATCAATCTTCCCCAGATTCACAACATGGATCAAGAGTGGTCTAATTATGCTGTGTCCCAAAACTAAATTTGATCAGTTGAAGATTGTGCTTAATAAACGTTTTTTTTCGAATTGCGGGGGTCAGGGGAGGAAATTGAAAAATCAAATCAAAAACTCGTATAACCTACGAACATAACGAATCTAGATTTCAAGTTTGGTTGCTCTAGCTCTTATAGTCTCTGAGAAACAGGCGTTCATACAGACAGACAGACGGACAGACAGACAGACAGACAGACGGACAGACGGACAGACAGACAGACAGACAGACGGACAGGGCTAGATGAACTCGTCTTGTCGTCCTGATTCAGAATATATATACTTTATGGGGTCTCCGATGATTATTTCTATGTGTTACATACTTTTCGATTTTTCACATTTCCAATAGCTCCGCTTTGCTTCTTTTTTACAAAAAGGCAAAGGGGCTAATAACTGAATATAGCACAAAACGGCGGCAGGCAACAAGCGGCAGGCAGCAGGCAGCAGGCGGCAAGAATGTGCATAAATTTTGCCAGTGTATTTGAAGGGGTTCCAAAGCAGCTCCCATAAAATAATGAGCAACTGCAACAGCGCAACCACGACTACGAGCCAAACACATATACTGTGAGTGGAGGGGAAAGGGAGAATAGGGGTGAGGGAGATGTGCTGACTGAGAATCGAGGGAGACGGACACGCATTCGCATTCTCAAATTATATGCGATCATTAAATGTCTTCGACAAAAATGAGCATAAAAATCGCACGCGGCCCAAATGAAAATAAATTAAAGCAAAGCAAAAGCGTTAACTAAAATGGAAAACTATAAATGCTTGAATAAACCGAATATTTTAATACCCTACAAAATACTTTATAAATTGAACAATTGTTTAGAAAAAACAATTGAAAGCTTCAAGAAGAGTAAAAATAATTTTCTTTTTAATTATTTCCTATAATATTTTTGCATGTTTAAAAAATATTATAAACTAGTATATTATATATAGATATATATATATATATCTCGTTATATAAACTTTTTTATTTTTTATATGGGATTTGCATAGAAAGAGCATCGGAAACTTATAGTACTCGGTGGATAGATGCATTTGTTAGGTGTGTTTATTTGTTGTGCTTGAAGTTGGACCCACATCAAGGCACTGCCAGATGCTCGTCTTTTCGTTTATAGTTTTGCTCCCGCTCTTTACTCTCTTGCTCATACTTTTCCATTGTCTGTCTGTCTCGCTCTCGCACTCTAAGTCAATCTTTTTGTATGAGTCATTTGCCAAAGCAACTCCCTAACTGGTCAACAGTTCAACTGGCCAACTGCCAAAGCTTAAACTTCAACCAAATTCTGTCCCTATGTCTGTATACTGTATTTATATTCATTTGTATGTGTGTGTGTGTTTGTATGTGTATATATTTGCGTCTGGAGCTGAATTTGAATTTGATTCTGTAGGCCTCCATGTTGTTGTGATACTTGTGTGGCTCAGTGATTGCCGCATCGCTGGCATTCAGAAGCAAATAAGTCACGTGAATAAGATTTCTCGCATAATAAATTATTGAAACCGAGCATTGGCAGCTGCAACCTTTGCTGAGCTCCAGAATGCGCTTCTGTGCAACTCCAAGATACTTTCAATAAGCGCCCCAAAAGAAGAAATATGCAGAGCAGTTCAGTTCAGCTCCGTCCAGAACAGACTTTAACACCAAGCATCGAATATTATATTGTGACCCGTAAATGATTCAAAAATTGTGTGTCATTAATAAGCTGCACAGCATGTTGCATCCAAAACGGCAGCTCTCAGTATCCAATTCAAACTCCAATACCATCACCAGCTCCCACTACAGCTCGAGCTTCAGCTTCAGCTCCAGCTCCATTTCCAGTTCCAGCTTTAGCATTGACTTCGCTACCAATATTCACATTAACTAAATGCATTTCATACCAGATGTCTGTTGCCATCTATAGAGAGACTGGTATTGGTACTGGTACTGAAGCATGTTGCCGTTTACCCCAACTTTAGAGTTTAGGCCACTAACCACAAGCTCATTTCTTAGCCAGCACAGGGTGCGCTCAGGGTGGTCCTTGTTATTATTATTGGCTCTCAACGTAACTTGGCTAGTTGCGTTAACTGTTAAGAATCTTTTGGGGACGCATTTCCCAATCGCGTATTTTATTGTTTGATTGATTTTCCATGCTACATAATTTTCGTCTCAATACTTAACGACTTGACTAATGTCTGCCTTGCTACGGATTACAAAAGGCTCACAGCAGTCAACATGAAACTTTCTCAAGCAACAAAATTTCACTACAAAGAACAAACCAGTGTAAAGATATTCATTTCACATTAAATTACATGATTGAAATTAACTTTGTAAACTTCAATCAATACGTAATACTTATCCCTTAAATGTTTTCAATAAAATGTTATTATAAATTCTTAATTTTAATACATAATCAATTGAAGACATTTAAATAATTATCAGTTTCATTCATTCATTTTCAACGATATAAATAAAATATACTTTCTTCTAATTCTAATATAAGTTTAGTTTATCTTAAGTCTAAAGACTAAAATTTCAATTGTGCTATTATTATTATCATAAAAAAATAATATATATACTGAAACATTATGAATACCAATAATTACAAATATTTAATATTTAATTTAATTACAACTTTTATATATGGCGTGCTCCAGCAGAGACTCAATTGGCGGCAGGGAGCTAAAGCCTTGAGTCCGTAAATAGATTCATATAGCTCGGCTCCACTATGAGTGGCGATAATAATGTTAGCCTGGAAATCAAAAGGAGGATCACAACTGCCAACAGGAGCTACTATGGGCTCAGTAGGCAGTTCAACAAAAGAGACCTCTCTCGCGGGACAAAAGCAACACTCTACAAGATGCTCATCCTTCCAGTGTTCTGTGTGGAGCAGAGGCCCAGACAGTTACACAAATAGATGCAGCTGCTCTTGTAGTGTTTAAGAGAAAAATCCCTCGGAGGATCTATGACCCTACAATGGTTAGCGGCGCATATCACATTAGATGGAACAAAGAGCTGTATGAGCTCTACGGGGATATTGATGTGGTCAAGCGAATTCACATTATGGGACTTCGCTGGCTAGGTCATGTTGCCCGTATGGAAGAACAAGCTCCAGCTCGTAAGGTATTTGATGCGGTAGTTGGTGGGCAACGTAGAAGGGGAAAACCCCGGCTACAGTGGCATGACCAAGTAACAGAAACCCGGGCTACGCTTGTAATACCAACTAGACGACACGCGCGCAGGATAGAAACACGTGGAGAGAGATTTTGCATCAGGCTATAACCCCGTGTGGGTACTAAGACCACAAAATAAATATTAAAAATATTTAAATTATACTAGTAATACCTTAAAATATATTTTTAAAGTATTCTAAATTAAACATAAAATATTGTGAACAAATTATATATATATATAAACAATTTGTTATAATCTCTTTTAGATATCCATACAAATATCAAATATTATCTGGATACAGAATTTCATAAAATTAAAATTTAATGTTATAACTCTTATATACAAAAACATTTTTTAATAAATAATATATTGTTAGATTAATGGCAATTACAGTACATAAATTAATATTATTTAAAATCAAGTATATATACATTTTTTAATATTATTTTTGTTTTCATAAATAAAAATATTATATTGAAAAATGTTTAAACTATTAAGTAGAATATATAGATATATTTTTTGTGTAATAAATTATCAGTTAAATAATTTATGTGTAATTAATTCCTATTGAATGCATTTTTATTTGAATTAAAAATTCGAGTTTGGTCAGTTTTTAGTTTATGACTTTTATTTTTTATTTAATAATGCAAAAATTATTTATTTTTTCCATAATGCAAACAGAAGAAAGCATCTTAATTTATATATCCTATATATATAGTAGAAATTGACAATTTTATATGAGCTTGACTTTTTATACAAAATCGGAATATTAGACTATGATTGATAATGTATAATTTGGGGAAATCTAGACTTATGCAAAAGTGTTTCCATAATATGGAAAGCATTTCCTTTCTTATATTTATCTCATCTTCAATAAAGAAATTATGTGTAATTATATGTATATATGATTTAATGAACACCATAAAAACCAATGGTATATATGTACAAATTAGAGGTAAGAGAAGAGGATTTTGTTGACTATTTTATTTTAAAGTGTATAATTTGTAATGTAACAAAGGGAAATTTTTCTTTATATTTTTCGAACATGTTTTGTATTTAAATTTTAAAAGATATTTTAAAAGTAAATTGTTATATTTTTAGTCTGATTTTAATTTATGTGATCGAGTGTGAGACACTTACACTTAACGTCAGTACCTATAGCTATCCTAGGGATAGCTCGGTGTGAGACCACCGCCAAAGTCTGCACAGATTGTCCGTATATCCGGTGAATAAGGAAAGAATTGAATAGAAATGTGCAGCAAGTGTCATCAAGTATTTTTCAATGAAATGAAAGTGTGGAAAATCGCATGGTGGCTAAGTGGAAGTAGTGGAATTATGAAGGAAGTACGAAGGAAGGAAGGGGAAGGGGAAATGGTGGAAGTGCTAAATTTGATAGCTTGGGGTCGAATGCTGTGGATGATAATTGAACCGCCCTTAAGGCAATACAGCAAGTACAAGACGATTTCCTGTTACATTGTTGTGACCATTTATTGACTGGTAATACATAATTTATGTTGCGACTGACCTGCACCTGAGCGAATGACCCTAAGTGACTGACCTCTGACATTAGAGCGACAAACGAAAGACAACAAGAGGTTAAACGAGGCAGTTGGGCAACCAGCGAGTTGCATTTGAAGACCAGTTGCAGTCGCGCAATTGTTCACTTTGACAGCGGCACATAAATTATCTTAAAAATTGAATTGGTAACCCCCTCCAATGATGATGACCCCTCCTTTTTTAACACACAGAAGCCCAAGTCCCTATTACATTAACATTGCTATAGACCTATGTCCAAAGTGTGTTGTTATCTGAGAAATGTGGAAATTAGAAAAATGAATTAGTAAAACAGCGCAATGTAGAGGCGAGGCAAACGGGAAACTTTTGCTGTTTTTCTATGATTTCTTTCATAAAAAAGAGAAAAAAAAATGAAAAAAAAACAGAAATTTATTTTTTTTCCATATCTGGACGATTCATTAATGCAGAGCAGCTTCGTTTCATCATCATCATCTTAATATGAATCGAATGTATGCTCATAATGGAGATCATGATCATGGGATGCCCCCAATGGATAGTCAGTCGGTAGCCAGTTCGATGTGTGTTCAATACCCGTTTTATTGCCTTTGAATTAGTGCCCTTTGTCAGCATTTAGGGATCTTAATTTATATATGAGCAGCAATGAGCGTGACTTCATAACGAGCACGGTTTCCTGGGCTGCCCCTACTCCTGCCCTTTTCATTCGCACTATCCCTCTTCTAGTGCCTGGCCACTGTATCGACCTCTGGCAGATGCAAAGGTCAACATAAACGCACGCACACACACACACATACGTACGAATACTAATCCCAAATGATGGTCGCCCTGCCAGACTGACTGTCGTCGTCTCGCCCGAGCTCGCGAACGCGCTCACATCCTTAGCCAAAACAATTATAGTTGCTCATAATAAAAATAAAAAAAAAATAAAATAAAATAAAAAAATTAAAAGAAGAGCCAGGCGGGGGTAGCGGGTCAGCGCAAAGAAAGTGGTCCAGGCATAAAAAATAGTTTCAATGCCGATGTCTCATGCCCAGCTGTATACATTGTATATACTTTCCCATTCCCATTCCCAGTTCCATTCCCATTCCTATTTCCACTCCCATTTCTAATTCGGTGCCGAATACCGAATCCTGATTCACGAATGCCAAATGCCAAATGCCGTTTCGTCTCGGGCGGCTCAAGACGTGCAAAAAACAATGAATGCTTTGGAGTGAGTCAAAAAATAAGTTCCGGAGACGCACATGCGTGTCCAATAACTTGGATAAAACATTACTTCTCTGCGCGCATGAGTAAGAAAATGTTTTCCTTTCGCCCCGTTTGTAGCAATTCCTTGAAGAATCTGGAATCTGAAATTAATCAGACATTGATAGGCAACGTTTTCAATTACTTAAAGATATAACTAACTAACTTTTGATATGCAAATGAATTGAAGTTAAACCATTATTTTATTTAGCTTTTTAGTGTTTAAAAGGTTAAGGTTAAGGAAAGCAATTCAAAGGGTATTTCAAATCTAAAAGGAATTACAATTTAGTTTAAGTATTGTGCAACTGATTAGCAAACAAATTTAAATTAAATAATATTAAGTTAATTCTATAGTTAATTTTATTATTGATAAAAATGCACTTTAGTTTTACTCTAATTATTTATATTCAGTATTTGATCGATCATTTTCATTCATTTATCAATTTCGAACAATTTAATTTTAATATAACTATCTACTATCTACAACATAAGTAATTAATAATAATATTGAAAAAGTAATCTAAATAAATAATTGAATTAATACTCATTTCGAATTAATTGCAAACTTGAATTTAAGCAATTGATTTCTGGCCTTTTAAATCAACATTGTCCGAATAAATTTCTTTCTATGTTTCCGCCAATTTGCAATTATTAAAAGGAAGCAATGAATACTTGACTGCAATGCCGCCGTTTACAGTTCATCGCTTTCAATTTGTATCAAATATCAGAGGGACAGCAAGGAGGAAAGAGAGATTTTTTTTGTATTTACATTGAGCCTTAAACAATTGAAAGATGCATACAACTGGTAGCGGACTGTCGGCAGGATATTCTATATACTATTTGGCAAGAGATTTTGAAGGTTCGCTAAATTAGGCTCAGAATGCCGTCGGAGCTATTGGCAAAGTCAAAAGTCGATCAAGTGTAGCGGCATAGCTTATTAAAAGAATATAGAATAGAAAATAGGGAGAATTCAATGCATATAAAAGAAGTGAAGTTTTAAAGGATGCACATAGATTTTCCATACATGTTTGTTTGAGGGCTTAAGGAGCAGCAACTAGCGCGGAACATAATAAGAATTGGAAACGATTGTAGTTGCTTTCATTTTTTGTTTTGTTTCTTTTTTTATATTTTTTTTTTGTGAATATTCGCTTTTTCTTTTTCTGTATTATCAAATATTTTGGCTTTGCTTTGTTTGTGCCTATTTTGTATTTATCAATTGTTTTCAAAAATACTCAAGTGGAAGTCCTTTGAGTGATTTGCTTTTCACTTTGCGCCCACGCTGCATACTGTCCTGCTCATACTGGGGATACCCTTTTTTTATGTGGCCGCTCCTTGCTACTGTGCTCGCTCTCTGTCACAGTGTTTTCGATACCCTCTCACTCTTTCTCTATCTCTATGAGTTTGCCTCACATTCTTCATATGATTTGTTTGTTGAGTTTTGCATGCAAAATTTGTTTGCAGTTTACAGTCATTGTTCGCCTTTTGTTCTTTGTCATTCGGTTTTCAACCTCAACCTCAACATCACCCTCATCCCTGTTTTCATGCCCATCGAAAGGACTCTAGGACTCTACTTAGCACGTTCAGCTTCTGTTTCGGCTTTGGTTTGTTTTGTTTTGTTTCGTTTCGTTTTATTCTAATTTCAATTGCTGCAATTTGCATGCGGTACTTTTTTTCAGTTTTACCATTTTCATTCGCATCTATTGAAAGACTTTATGCATTTTTCAAATTCCCTTGTCCAACAAATTGTTTGGCTTGTTTTTCAATTTGTCCATTTTCCTAATCTGTTGATAATGAACTTGCCAGCGTTATGTCCTGCCATCATCTAGCTCATTATTACAGCTCCTTTAATATGAACAATTCAACACGTTACTCAAAAAGGCTTTACTATATTCATAATTTACAGTTAAGAAACTAAAAATTTATAATTATAATAATAAACACTATTGGTTGTCGCATTTATATTTTTTATTAGTTATATTTATATTAGATGTTCAAAAATTTTAATCTATTCTATATATTATCTATTATATATAATCAATTACAAAACTATAAAGTCTTTTTATATTCAATTATTATACATGATATATATATCATGGCAGAGCCATCCAAAATAAATTGCACAAGTCAAACTATAATTGCATTATAATTCACAATTTGATAGATGGTTATAGCTTCTTTGATTATATATTATATATATTTTACATATAGGGTATAGATTATTCACTGTTTAAAGTTAAATTAATATAACATATTTTATTTACGACTTTTCCTCAAAGTAAATAGATTAAATTTTTCATTTCATAACTTCATTTGTTATACACATTTTTCAGTAACAGTTAAAAGTAATAGCAAGTAATAGCATTATATAATATAAATATAATTTTTATTTCATATTTATACTATTCCACTCGAACTCGAATTATACAATATGTATAATGAAAATGTTTTCCATCATTTCACTTCGTATGCAGGATTCTGATGCACCTTTTATATAAAAACATTTCATTTTAATTTAATAATACAAATTTTGAAATATATATAAATTAATAAAATAAATTAGTTAAATTAAATAAAGATTTATTAATATAATATATATATACAAGGCAGCTATGAAAAAGCGACCATGGAAACATGTTTATCGATTTTCAAAAACTCAAAAGCAACTGACCCGATTTATATAGATTACATTACCTTATATATGAATATAGAAATAAATCTTAAAGGCTTGTATTTATATGTATATATAAATAGATATAAAAAAAGAAGGAAACATATAAATACATATATAGTATATGTATATATTTATATATAAAAAAGAAAAGATACTGCATTATAGCATTCAATAGATCGAAATCAAAATACGAGTACTCTTCAATTAAAATGCAGATAGTGAATTGAGTAATAGTATAAATATTAAAATAAAATGCACCTGTAGTATTATTTGTATAGTAACATAAAAAAAACCGTACAAACTGGGCAACGATTAAATCTGCAAAATTGCAACTTGTGCGCTGAAATGTAGGCAATGAAGTTCTCATTGCATTATATATTTATATAGAATGTGTGTATATGTTTATTTATATGCATGTGTACATAGGTCTGTATATAGACAGTTACATTCGTGTAAATTCATGTTTATGTAAACATGCGGCCACAAAAAAGTTTTGCAGATTCAGTCAACTTTACTAATTGTAATTAATTAAAGTTTAATTAAGAGACGATTGAGGTGCAAATTTCATTTCTGGTTTTATTATTGCCTTTCAAGGTTGAACGTATATGTGTGTGTGTCTTTGAGTATGTGTTTGTGTTTGTGTGTGAGCTGATGAGCTTGTGTGCGCATTTTCCAAAGAATTGAAAATATATGTAAATATTTGTTTCCCATTTAACTTGTCGATGCGGTTGTGTTTTACCCTTAATGCCCACTAAAGCAGCAATAACAACACCAACAACTTTCTCGACTGACAAATACTCTATAACCATTAAACGCATATATAAACAAAATATTTATCTGCATCTTTAAGCAAAAAAAAAATTCAAAGACTTAATATTATAATAATTTAATCGCATTGTGAGGTGTGAATACAAATTTTTTTTACAGATTTTGCACAAATTGGGTAGTCTTAGCATTTATATTACGCTATAAGAATATAGCAATAAGTCTTGATGTATATGCATGATAATATTATATTTTGGATCTCTAAAACAGCCTATTAATAAACTACTTAATAAATATAATTATTTAATTAATTTTTTATTTAAGTTAAATATAATCTCAACTGAATTTATTATGATGATCGAAATACAGACTAATTTTCTTAAATTGTAAATTTTAAATTTTATTAAATTTTATACCCTTTTTGCCTATATTTTATTGGTACAGAGTCCAGCAACAATAACAATTGAGCCCAAAAGTCAGAAATAGAAGAAACACCAGTAAAAACAACAGCAACAACAAACGCAAATGTAGTGCATTGGCATTATTATTGTTATTGCTGTTGTTGCTGCTGCAGTTGTAGTTTTTGTTTTTGCAATTTTGTTCGTCTGTTTAATTAAAGCAATATGTGGCCTCGAGGAATGTTGGGTTAATTGACTCATCACTTATACGACAACCGAAGCACAAACAAACAAACAAACCAGCACATACATAAGCATGCTGTCACGCATACACAGATATATGTCGACCTCCTGGCAAAATGGGGGAACCATCAACGTCGCGGTCGCTGACGACGCCAACGTCAACACACAGAGTAAGTAGGCGTTGCTGAAATACTTTTCCATTTGTGGAGCGTATGCGCAGCAGCAATAGCACGCCGTCCAATGAGAGTTGTGGAAGCCATTGGCATACGCCCTCACATATTGGCTATTCTTTGCTGTCTATATGTATTGTGTATATAAAAAACTGGTAACACTGCGCAATCAAAAAATACTGGTAGTAGGGTATTTTACGAACAGCTATCTTAAAGTGAGTACAGCCCTAAAGCGCAGCCATCTTTAAGATGAGAGTTTTCAAGCAACCAACTATATGACCGTTTAAAATTTCCACACAATCTGCGTTGCCAACTCATTCAATCGATAAGTATCGCATTGATACAAACCAGATATCGATATAATACAAATAACGATACTATCAAAGATACTCTGCGATATATTATTACAAAATTAACATAATTCAATATATGAATAAAGAAAATTAATGTGATATTAAATTAAAATTTAAAATTGAATAGTAATTAGTAGCCAAATCTATATATTTCAAAAGTAAATTTTAAATTTTCTTAAAAACAAAAAAAAAATAGTCTCAAACATTTGATAATATCTAATTGATAATTAAAATTTGCCAATTAAATATAAGAACTAATAAGGTCCTTAATTATTAAAACCAGCAGAAAGTAATTTTTTTATATTTTTATTATCATTATAAGATTCTTATATACCCATCGTTTTTTGTTTTGGCGCCAACTTTCTTGATTACGAGACACTAGAGTTGCTAGTTTTTCAACTTCACCACATTTTGCATTACAGCACCACAATTATGCAGCCCCTAGAGATTTCCTTACTTGGATAAAACTTGAATTTTTTTAAATGTATACTGAAATTAAAATCAATGTTAAAAAACTTTCTTTATTTTAAACTATTATGATATGATAGTGTTGCTGTTTGTAAATAGATAAATTCGCTGTTAATCAGATTCCAATAAGTGCATAGTGTGATAATTAGTAATCGAGATCAAAATCGATTTAAATTTGAGATGGTCACATAGCATTTTGCTCAAAAGAGCTGTTATTACTGTGAGATAACATTTATTATTATACTCCTCACCAGGGCTGCCAGATCAGCCATTTAGTGGCTGTTTCATCCACTTTTGGAGGCCCCCAGCCTCTAAAAACCATTTCAGCCACTTTTGAAAATTTGGTGATGACCAAAAAAAAAACAAAAGGTAAACGTCTTGTATTCTTCAGGAAATATTCTTGTAGTCTTGTAAACGTCTTGTGTTCTTGAGGAAATTAGCAAAAAAAATAGGTCGAGAACTTATATTTCCCACATCAACCACTTTTTCAGCCACTCGAGTCAAAAACTTCAGCCACTTTTCTTCCATAAGTGGCTGAAATCAGCCATTTTCCACTCAGAAAATCTGGCAGCCCTGAACACAACACAAAACAATGGTACACACAACTTCTATGAGCGGTCAACAAGTTCTTTGGTGTTTTTCTCTTTTCGTGATTTCTAATTGACCGACAAATTTGTTTGTGCTGTATTGCATCTTACTTTGAAAAGTGCTAACTGTGAAACTAGTTGTGTCGTTATTATATTTGTTTGTTATAACTGTTGTGTTCTGTGCCGTATCTGCCGGCTAACGTGCGCTTGATACAATATAAAATTTATATGGCAAACTACATATTTTTATTCAGTACTCGATCGTAATTCACTTAGTAAGCATTTTTTTAAAGAGCAGAGCGGTAGCGATACCAAACGGGAGCGGCAACCCGCTGCTCACGATAAAAAAAAAAGAAAAACCTAATTGTCGTATATCGTTCATGGGGCATAAAAATGAATCATTCGGCACTGTCCATTCCCGTAGTTAAAACGAGCGCAAATCATAAATAAACAAACTGTCCAGCCAACTAAAGTTTAACGTAACGATTACCAAAGCAGTAACATTCAGTACTCACAATATTCATTATGTGCTCGCGTCGTCAATTAAATCGTTGCTGTCGCTGTCGCCTTCGTTGCCACTGTCGCAGTCGCAGTTGCGCGTAGGCTGCAACAAATGTTGGCGACGAGTGCATTTAAAGGCATATTGAACTGTTTTTGTTAGTGTTTTTCTTTTTATTTTTATTGTGTTGTGTATTATTTAAAAAGCTTTATGTTTAATGTGGGACAACAACATACTTCAACAAAAATTTCGCATAATTGCATAGAAATTTACAGCTGTTCATTGCCGAAAGCGAAAGGTAAATTTATTTGCATAAATTGGTAAGATTTTAAAAAATATTTAAGTGCGTAACGAAATCAATAACAAAACAAAATGAACAAAACCTGCACCAACGTATTTGCTGTCTAGTTTTGTATGGTCAGTCACCCTCTCTCTATCTAACTATCTCCCTCTTGCCCTCACTTAAGATCTTTTTATCGCTCTCATATTAACTTATTCGTTTATGTCTGCATATTTAACAAAGAAAACACGCCTTATAAGTGCACTGTGTGTACGTTCATATAAATATCTGTATCTGTGGAAATGTACATATATATGTGTATATGGCACACGAATACATGTATGCATGTATGAACATGATAATTCCTTATCGAACTCATAAAAGAAACACAAAGATTTCTGCATTACCCCTTAGCACCAATATCATCTTTGACATAGTATATATACATATTTATATATTTATAGAATTATTAATGGAGCTTATCGCTTCAATTCTCTGCACTTAATAAGGACAAAATTAATTGCCAAATCAAAGAGTCAATACACAACGGTAATAGTAGAAATCATTATGCATCTGTGTCTCTTTCTCTCTTCCTCTCACATTCATTCTCTGTACGTTTATCTTTATGTTTAAGTCTATTTGCCTTATAAAGTCCACCTATTACCAAAATATGGAACATAACAGGCGACACGCTTTGACCATGGTGCAAATTTCGTATTTGTTCTTGTCGGCGATCTTTTTTTTTGTTGAACGTCAAACGCGTTTTTCTAACGTTTTTAATTCTTTGGCAATTCAAACAATTATAAACAAATTAAGCTTGATGCTGCTGTTGACGGCTGACACACATTTTGTGTGTACATACAAAACCATATAACCCGTTTCCCAATGTGTGAGTGTTTGGCCATTTTGGTGATGCTCTGTGTCAAATTTTACTTGCCCCCCTGGGAATAACCACGAAAATTGTCTGCAAATGTTAATACTGCTTTTAAAACTGTTTTTCTCTATTATGTTATATTATATATACAAATATATAATTATAAACATATACATATATATATATATATATATATATATAAATTTTTTCTTTTTGTATAACAATGAAAATATTGGTTCTAGTATATGGAAATAAAATATTCTCAAAATGTTACTTCAAATCTCTTTTGCTGAGTATTTTGAACTCTGTGAGTAGTAAGTGTATTCATTTGGGTATGGTATTCATTCGTGTTTTTGTTTTGCATTCATTTTGGTTGCTTGTTTGAAAATAAACCCAACTTGTTTTATTATAATATCTTAAACTTTCGTTTTGGGTTTTTGGTACCCGAATCGATTGGACTTATTGTAATGAATGGATTCATTAAAATTCACTTAATAACATGTGAAAAAGCTCTAGTGGAGTGGCCTAACTATAAGATACGCCTTACATATTTCTACCCTTGCCCTGATAATTAATTCACAGTATAACAATACTAAGTAATTACAGTATGGTCCTGCTTAAAGCTACTATAAATGCACGCATCCTTTTCATAATGAAAGTGAATTAATCAAACTATTCATAAAATAAATATTAATAATTTGACACTCACAGGCATTCCGTAAGGGCGTACTGGATATACATACATTGTTTTATATTATAATAATAATCGAGATATTATATTTCATATATATAAATATTTACGGGTAGTTTATTTGATTTTATTTAGTATTTATCCAAACGAACAGACAGACAGACGGATATGATCATATCAAATTAAAATTGAAAACAATGTGCACAGTATTGGTTTAAACTTAAAAGAAACATTATTTCACATTCTATATAACTTGGTTCTACTAAATATAGTATTTCTGCACTGCTCTTATACATTGTATAATAATATGGACTTTGAGTTGAATGTTTTCAGACCACGACATACTGAACTTTTCAACTTATTTTGCAAACAAAGCACATCAGCAGAAAAAATGCAGACAGCAACAACAATTACAATGAAATGAAATGAAATTAAATGAAAACAACAACAACAAAAGAAGAACTGACCAAAAAAAAAACAAGATGGGTCATCACCCGGCACATTGCTTTTAAGTAAAGAAAAAAATTTAAAACATTTATATATAATTTATATTGCTATTTACATATCATATGTTTTTTTTCTGTTTGTCAACTAATCAAGCAACACAACACAACACAACGAAGTCCCCCATACAAATTGTTGTTGCGTTGCAATCGCATACATCGAATAGCATTTGATGCAAATTCAGTATAAATCGGTTCTATATATCTAGATAACTACCAACTATATAGAAATCTTTGGTAGCTCAGTATACTAATTGTAACAAGTAAGAAGTCTGTAGTCGAGTGTACCCGACTACGAGAGCCCCTTTGCCTACATATACAGCCATACACACACATACTCATACATACACACAGTTCTGCACGTACTTAGCCATTGCGCGCACCTTTTAACCCCCCACGCTCTATATCGCGGTACTTAATGTTGTATAACTTCCGTGTTTAGTGTTCAATTTTAACGAAATTCACAACGTAGATAAAAAATGCTCTACTTAATATGTGTGCGTAAAAGAAATTTGCTCGGTTAAAAATTGTATCTGAAAATCGATTTTTTCAAATTGCAGGGGTCAGGGAAGGAAATTGAAAAATCTAAAACAAACTCGTATAGCGTACAAACATAACAAATATACGTTCCAAATTTCGTTGCTCTAGCTCTTATTTTGCGCGCACTACTATACCCCCCGGGGCCCATAACGCCGCTTTAGCTGATCTATAACTTCCGAGATTTTTGATCAATCTTCCCCAGATTCACAACATCAATCAAGAATGGTCTAATTATGATGTGTACCAAAAATAAATTTGATCGGTTGAAAATTGTGCTTAATAATCGTTTTTTTCAAATTGCGGAGGTCAGGGGAGGAAATTCAAAAATCTAAAACAAACTCGTATAGCGTACAAACATAGCGAATCTAGATTTCAAGTTTGGTTGCTCTAGCTCTTATAGTCTCTGAGAAACAGGCGTTCATACGGACGGACGGACGGACAGACAGACAGACAGACAGACAGACGGACAGGGCTAGATGAACTCGTCTTGTCGTCCTGATTCAGAATATATATACTTTATGGGGTCTCCGATGATTATTTCTATGTGTTACATACTTTTGGATTTTGCATATTTCCAATAGCTCCGCTTTGCTCTTTTTTTACAAAAAAGGCAAAGGGGCTAAAAATGATCCAATTGAGGTATCCTGACCTTGGAATACCCTTAACCCACTTGCTTTCTTTGCTTATATACCATTTAATGTCATAGATAAGAATGAATAGAGTAGATAGGACATATTTTTTAATAGTGAAAAATATTATTGTTCTATGTTTGTTTATTTGTAGTATGATATTTGACCATTAAACCTATCTCAAATGTTTTAGAAGAAGTAATCCCCTCTATCCAAAACTCACATAGTATCTAATTACATCGAAAGCAATTGGAACCCTTGCAGAATCAGCGTCTTGTACAAACAGCCCAACTATTCAGATAAACACAAAATTTATGCTCATACTATAGGGTACAGTGGGTGTTGTGTTGTGGTCTGTGTATGATTCATGTATTGAAACAATGAATCAACCAAAAGTATTAAAAGTAAATAACGACAATCATATTGCTGTATTGAATTGATTCATTGCTTCATAATTGATCATTCCATGAACTGCTGCCTTTTTTCTTTAGTTTATAATGACTTTAATTCATTGTAAAAGTGTGAAATGTTTTATTATAAAACAAGTAAGAAGTCTGTAGTCGAGTGTACCCGACTACGAGAGCCCCTTTGCCTACATATACAGCCATACACACACATACTCATACATACACACAGTTCTGCACGTACTTAGCCATTGCGCGCACCTTTTAGCCCCCCACGCACTATATCACGGTACTTAATGTTGTATAACTTCCGTGTTTTAACGAAATTCACAACGTAGATGGAGAATGGTCTACTTAATATGTGTGCGTAAAAGAAATTTGATCGGTTAAAAATTGTATCTGAAAATTGAGTTTTTCAAATTGCGGGGGTCAGGGGAGGAAATTGAAAAATCTAAAACAGACTCGTATAGCGTAAAAACATAACAAATATACATTCCAAATTTCGTTGTTCTAGCTCTTATTTTTCGCGCACTACAATACCCCCCCGGGTCCCATAACGCCACATTTGCTGATTTATAACTTCCGAGATTTTTGATCAATCTTACCCAGATTCACAACATCGATCAAGAGCAGTCTAATTATGATGTGTGCCGAAAATAAATTTGATCGGTGGAAAATTGTGCTTAATAATCGATTTTTTCGAATTGCGGGGGTCGGGGGAGGAAATTGAAAAATCAAAAACAAACTTGTACAGCGTACGAACATAACGAATCTAGATTTCAAGTTTGGTTGCTCTAGCTCTTATAGTCTCTGAGAAACAGGCGTTCATACGGACGGACGGACGGACGGACGGACGGACAGACAGACAGACGGACGGACAGGGCTAGATGAGCTCGTCTTGTTGTCCTGATTCAGAATATATATACTTTATGGGGTCTCCGATGATTATTTCTATGTGTTACATACTTTTGGATTTTGCATATTTCCAATAGCTCCGCTTTGCTCTTTTTTTACAAAAAAGGCAAAGGGGCTAAATATTTAAATTAATTTAAAGTAAATTTCCACTTATTCTTATAATGAAATAAAATAATACAATAAATTTTTTAATGATTTCTGATTCTTATGTTAATTTTTATAAAGAAGAACTTATCACTTCAATATATTTCACTCATACTTCAGGCAGATAAAGCTTTGGCTTATCATTTAATAGGTTTTCACTGAAATAAATCTTCTTCGAAGTATTAACCCATTGTCATGAAAATATAAATTGGGAACGTTATCGTTGAACAAATTGCATAATTGGGAATAATTGTTTGCATTTTATTAACACTTATGATACATTCTATAAACATGAACCAGTTATTGGGACTTATTTGGGTTAGTGTTATATGATATTATATAGGGTTTTTTATATATAGACGACAGTGTCGGGGACAGAATGTCTTTATGATGAAGCTCTTCACTAAATGTGTTAATAGAAAAATAGGTTTCCCGAAAGGGACTTTCCATAAATTAAATTGGTTATAAACAATCTTAAAAGTTAGTGACACTAACTTTACAAATCTTTATATTTCATATTTTGTTCAGGCTGTAAATCTTGAATATATATATTATTTATTACTAATTTTCTATGTATTGTATATAGTTTGTCAAATTATATTGACATTCCTCTCTAATACATTTAAAAAGAAAAATTAAAACAAAACAAGTAAGAAATCTGTAGTCGAGTGCACCCGACTACGAGAATCCTTTTGCCCACAGACACAGCCATACACACAGCTCTACACGCACTTTAAGCCATTTCGCGCGCTTTTTAACTCCTCGCGCTCTATAGCGCGATACTTAATGTTGTATAATATCCGTGTTTTTTGTTCAATCTTAACGAGAATGATCTAATTATGATGCGTGCCAAAGAGAAATTTCGGCAGAAAATTGTGCTGAACAATTGTTTTTTTTTCGAAATGCGGGAGGTCAGGGGAGGAAATTCAAAAACCTTAAAAAACTCCTATAGCGTACGAAAATAATGAGTCTTAATTAGAAGTTTGGTTGCTCTAACTCTTATAGTCTCTGAGACTACAGACAAACTGATGGACAGACAGACGGACAAGGCTAGATCGACTCGTTTTGTCGTCCTGAAAAACTATATATATATATATATAGTATATGAGGTCTCCGATGATTATTTCTACCTGTTACATACTTTTTAGATTTTGCGTATTTCCATTAGCTCAGCTTTGCTTCTTTTTTATGGCAAGGGGACTAATCTAATATCTAAGAATGCCGTAGTCGATTGTATCTAACTACAAAAATCCCTTTACCCTTGTTTACCCATATACAGCCGTATATAAACATAAACACACAGTTAAACTATCTGCTGTTGCGCGCTGCTTTTACCCCTCCGTGCCGCATAATGGGATAGTTCATATTACAGAACTTATATCTATCTCCTACTTAGTTTTATTCAAAAAGTAAAGGGGCCATGATTAGGGCAGCCAACCATACCGTTAAAAACAGTATGCTACTGTTTTCGAGTAAATAATACTTTTTACTTTTGAAGAGAAAAAGTTTAGAAAATACTGTTTTCCGATCATGTATAAATTTTTTTTGAAAATTTTTTGAAAGTATTTTTACGTAGAAAAATTACTTCATTCGAAGTGATAGATCTATTATTTATTTCTTTTCTTTTATAATTCCTATATTTTTTTTAATCAGCAATTTTGAACCAATGAACATTATTTTCAAAATCATAAATAACATAACAGACTTATATTTCCTACAATAATTTTTTTTAACTCTTCTCTAATCTTAACATACTTTTTTCCTTCACAAAAAAAATTGGCAACCCTAGCTTCGATGTCTACTGCTTTAGGACAATAAAAATTTGTTACATTCCGTATCTCATCGAGTATAATATGCAGAACACATCTTTCTTTTCTTTATCTTATTTATTATACAAACTTAACTCGCTTTAATCTTAAATAAGTGGAAATAGAGAACTCATTGATTAGTGCAAAAAAATTTAACAAACATAAGTTAACTCTGTGTGTTCCTCTTTAAGCGCGTATACAAAGATTAAGACATGTTTTTAGCCCCTTTGCCTTTTTTGTAAAAAAAGAGCAAAGCGGAGCTATTGGAAATATGCAAAATCCAAAAGTATGTAACACATAGAAATAATCATCGGAGACCCCATAAAGTATATATATTCTGAATCAGGACGACAAGACGAGTTCATCTAGCCCTGTCCGTCTGTCTGTCCGTCCGTCCGTCCGTCCGTCCGTCCGTCCGACCGTCCGTCCGTATGAACGCCTGTTTCTCAGAGACTATAAGAGCTAGAGCAACCAAACTTGAAATCTTTTTTTTTTTTTTTTTTTTTTTTTTATTAGACCATTCTTGATCGATGTTGTGAATCTGGTGAAGATTGATCCAAAATCTCGGAAGTTATAGATCAGCAAAAGTGGCGTTTTGGGCCCCGGGGGGGTATAGTAGTGCGCGCAAAATAAGAGCTAGAGCAACGAAATTTGGAACGTAGATTTGTTATGTTCGTACGCTATACGAGTTTGTTTTG
Source organism: Zygothrica quintamaculata (assembly GCA_037044455.1). Taxonomy (NCBI): domain Eukaryota; kingdom Metazoa; phylum Arthropoda; class Insecta; order Diptera; family Drosophilidae; genus Zygothrica; species Zygothrica quintamaculata. The sequence continues at coordinate 14,619 of JBAMBS010000340.1, read as the reverse complement.
GATTTTTCAATTTCCCCCCCTGACCCCTGCAATTTGAAAAAAACGATTATTAAGCACAATTTTCAACCGATCAAATTTATTTTTGGCACTCATTTTTATTAGACCATTCTTGATCGATGTTGTGAATCTTGGTAAGATTGATCAAAAATCTCGGAAGTTATAGATCAGCAAAAGTGGCGTTTTGGGCCCCGGGGGGGTATAATAGTGCGCGCAAAATAAGAGCTAGAGCAACGAAATTTGGAACGTATATTTGTTTTGTTTGTACGCTATACGAGTTTGTTTTAGATTTTTCAATTTCCTTCCCTGACCCCCGCAATTTGAAAAAATCGATTTTCAGATACAATTTTTAACCGATCAAATTTCTTTTACGCACACATATTAAGTTGACCATTCTCCATCTACGTTGTGAATTTCGTTAGATTTGAACAATAAACACGGAAGTTATACAACATTAAGTACCGCGCTATGGTGCGTGGGGGCTAAAAGGTGCGCGCAATGGCTAAGTACGTGCAGAACTGTGTGTATGTATGAGTATGTGTGTGTATGGCTGTATATGTAGGCAAAGGGGCTCTCGTAGTCGGGTACACTCGACTACAGACTTCTTACTTGTTAGCCCCTTTGCCTTTTTTGTAAAAAAAGAGCAAAGCGGAGCTATTGGAAATATGCAAAATCCAAAAGTATGTAACACATAGAAATAATCATCGGAGACCCCATAAAGTATATATATTCTGAATCAGGACGACAAGACGAGTTCATCTAGCCCTGTCCGTCTGTCTGTCCGTCCGTCCGTCCGTCCGTCCGTCCGTCCGTCCGTCCGTCCGTCCGTCCGTATGAACGCCTGTTTCTCGGAGACTATAAGAGCTAGAGCAACCAAACTTGAAATCTAGATTCGTTATGTTCGTACGCTGTACAAGTTTGTTTTTAATTTTTCAATTTCCTCCCCTGACCCCCGCAAATCGAAAAAAACGATTATTAAGCACAATTTTCAACCGATCAAATTAATTTTTGGCACACATCATAACTAGACCATTCTTGATCCATGTTGTGAATCTGGGTAAGATTGATCAAAAATCTCGGAAGTTATAGATCATCAAAAGTGGCGTTATGGGCCCCGTGGGGGTATAGTAGCGCGCGCAAAATAAGAGCTACAGCAACGAAATCTGGCATCTAGATTCGTTATGTTTGTACGCTATACGAGTTTGTTTTTGATATTTGAATTTCCTCCCCTGACCCCCGCAAATCGAAAAAAACGATTATTAAGCACAATTTTCAACCGATCAAATTTATTTTTGGTACACATCATAATTAGCCCATTCTTCATCGATGTTGTGAATCTGGTTAAGATTGATCAAAAATCTCGGAAGTTATAGATCAGCAAAAGTGGCGTTATGGGCCCCGTGGGGGTATAGTAGCGCGCGCAAAATAAGAGCTACAGCAACGAAATCTGGCACTAGATTCGTTATGTTTGTACGCTATACGAGTTTGTTTTTGATTTTTCAATTTCTTCCCTTGATTCCCGCAAATCGTAAAAAACGATTATTTAGCACAATTTTCAACCGATAAGATTTCTTTTTCACACATATATTAAGTAGACCATTATTCATCTACGTTGTGAGTTTCGTTAAAATTGAACGAAAAACACGGAAGTTATACAACAATAAGTACCGCGCTATAGAGCGTGGGGGGCTAAAAGGCGCGCGCAATGGCCAAGTACGTGCAGAACTGTGTGTATGTATGAGTATGTGTGTGTATGGCTGAATATGTAGGCAAAGGGGCTCTCGTAGTCGGGTACACTCGACTACAGACTTCTTACTTGTTTTCTTTTGATATACCTAAAAGCTAAACAATACTTATATAAATATCTGTATATGATATACAAATCGGATAAAATAAAAAAATAAAAGGTATTCATTCAGGTCAGACAGCGTCATGCGAACAGTTGCACTGTTTAGTCAGACAAAAAAATGTAATACTATGATTTATACAGCTGCATGTCTTCTTATCAAGACAATTTTTTTTTTAGATATTAATATTAGCAAACAGATAATATTAGTTTAGCTACAAACTATAGAGATAAAATGGTAATTTAGATATTTACCAAATTATTTGGATTTTTCTTTGTAAATTATTTATAATATATTTACACAAATCTTGATAAGTAGGAGAGTACAATTATATACTCATTTCATACTTTATTTCAAATATATAAAAGAATTCATTTACAGCTATTGTAGACAGTTTTATAAGGTATATATATATATTTTTTTTTTTTTTTTGTTTTTTTTTTCTGTAAGTTGCAAGCAACTATGATACCTTGTTACCTTGTACAATATATTAGATTTCAAGCATGTGGCTTGTGATTTATAAAATATAATATTTCAGAACGATATATTATAATAATTTGGCAACAGCTAGAAGAATTTTCTATTATTCCCGTATCCAAGCTGGGTCAGTAAGTACTATTTACAACGAGACATTTATTCAAATCTTATATGCAAAAAAAGCTATTTATAATTGTCGAAACTAACTTCTTGATTGTTGTTATCGTCATTATAATTGTGCTTGTGGTTGCTTATTAATAAGTATTAGTTTGTATATATGTACGTATATGCTTATATAACATTGATTCACTGGGACATTTGTGTTTGCGAACTTGTAGCAATTGGCTGAAGCAGCTTTCCGATTAATCATCAAATCGAGTCGACTCGAGTCTATGTGACGACAATAAAGGGAGGGAAGCTACTGAAAAGAAAACAACAAAAACATTAAAAACAATGCCATAGATGAGTTTTCCGTTCCAAGAAATAAACGTGCCCTATACAGAATCAACAGCAATTTACTCTGCTCCGTTGGATATATACTGTCGATGTGTGGATATGTCAATCTTACTGTATGTACATGATTTACGCATGCAAGAGTTGCACCTTGTTACGAGTTCATTCATCCAAATTGAATCAGTGGACTGCAACAGTAAAACCAGCAGAAACAAGTTCATTAAATATTGTAAACAAAATCATTGAGCCAACTGCCCAGTACAACTATCATCAACTCCTCTGCTCTGCTCTGATCTGCACTGATGGCCACTTAACTGAAATCGACAATTTCCACATGAACTTTACGACTTAGCAGCGCCCTAGTCAACTTAAATATACAATCATACCATCTGCTGTATGTTATAAATTACTGGACAGATCCAGTATTAAATACCAGATAAAATGCCAAATTTATTACAGAGAAAATTGGATAAGCTGTCAATTTATCCAGAGTCACAGTTTCATATTTTGGTGTTTATTTTTTAACAATTAAAAAAATGGCCAATAGAAATTAATTTATTAATTTCGTATATAGTATAAACAAAGATTAATTTATCATCCTATAGCTTCTCTTTAGCTTCTTTTTACAAATTAAAAGAGCCTTGAGTAGTTATACATTCAAAAAAAACATTTAATGAAGTCCTTCAATAGTCACCAAACCTTAGCATCCAGCATTAACTTGAATGTTTTCTTTCTCTCTCATAATAAAGGAATAATAGTTTTAAATTTTTAAAAAAAATTAGTTTTTTTTATTTATTTATTTATTTAATGTCAACTATGAGCAGTCGACCAAAATTTATGGTACAAGTTAAATTAATTTTTTAAAATATTGTTTAACAAAATTTAAATAAAATTAAAATTAAGATTATAAATATATAATTATATTTAAATTTAAATTTTAAATTAGAAAGATTCATCATTAGCAAATTTGAAATTGTTTTTGAGATTTTTTTTAAAAATATTTTTATTTTAGAATAACTTTTCTTCTTTTTTTTAAGTACTACTTTGTGTTTGTTTATGTTTATCTTGATAATTGAATACGAAACTTCAAGGTAAGATTTCTACATGCATTCACTAATTTATAGTCCCTTCATACAAAGTATCTTCATTGTCTGCCAGGGGTGTAAAGAGAACGAGTGTGGAAACACGTTTACTCTTTAGTATGGAAAGTGGAAGCCATTTGGTCAATTGATGTTGAACATTGTGTATCGACGGTGATTGTTACCGTTGTTTGAGTAATTGGCCTGGGGAGAGTAAGTGGGAAACTAGCTATTTGTAATTTTCACCCATTTTTTAAATTTTAAACTTTAAATTTAAAATTGACTTTTAATTGCTTGCAGCGTGCTCTGTAAGATCTCTAGCTGTGATGATGTCTGCTGTGAATGTGTGAAACAAATACTTCAACTATTTAAAATGCTTAATTGAGTCTCAGCTATACACAGCGTAGGTCACTTAATTGTTTATCTCGAGACGCCTCCCAGCAGTCGCAGCAAATGCAGCAGATGCAGCAACATCAGTTGCAACAAGCTGTCTAATCGAAATCTCAAATCCCACTTGACTGTAACTCTCTGGTTAATTTGCTAGATCTTTGACCGTTGATCTCCGGCAAAAATCCGAAACTGAAGCCGTGTCGCCTTGCCTAAAGTGCACTCAAGGATCAAGATAAAAAGTGTTGTTGAAATGAATCGTGTGTGATTGAAATGTGTGTAGAGAATGTGTGTTGATGTGAATTGATGTGTGTCAAAGACCAAATGAATGATGTTGAATGTGTGTGTGATACAAGAGGAGATGTGTAGTGTTGTGTTGAAATGTGTGTGTAGTGTGTGTTGAATGTGTGTGTTGAAAATGATGTGTGTTGTGTTGTCGAAAATTGAATGATTGTTGTGTGAATGTGTGTGTTGTAGATGAAGCATCAGTTTGTCGTTCCGTCCAAATACAATTGTCTAATAGTCAATCTATGCAATTAATTAACTTATATAAATCAATTTTTTTGTCTAATGATTTCAATCCTATAATTTCATCCAGTAAAACTGTGTTTACGCTGACACATTTTGTGACACAATTGGGCGTTTTAAAGTCAAGGGAGCGCCTTAAGAAGGGTTCTGTTGGTAGCCCGAAACCCCTCGAAACTTATTTTTAGTTAATGATCAGACGATTATCGAAAGCCGCTTTCTGTATTAAATTTCTGCATAATAAAATAAGTTTTTGATTGAAAATTTTTCTCTAATTGAGTTTTTATCAACTCAACTCGAAATAATAATTTTTTAGTATATACATCTATACTATATACCTTAAAATAAAGTAATATTATAGTCAGAATTATATATTAATAACTATATACATATATGTGAAAATTATTATCAATATTATTGATTTATATTTAAGCTCCTATTGAATTGATGAATTTATTGTTATAAATTAATATGTACACTTGTTAAATATATGCTTAATTATCTTTAAAGTTCTTTGGTTTGGGGAATTGGAAAACTATAAATAAACATACATATATATATAATTTTATTATGTTTTTACCAGACTTTAAAACGCCTTGCCTAAACCTTTCTTTTGTATATATATATATATACCTTATGCTTATGTCATACTCTTCTTGGTCTCTAATTTGATTTTAGGTGGCCATGGAACAGGCGGATACGCAGGCACGTCCTGTGCCGGCACCGCGTCGCCTTTGCCCGGAAGGTCGTACCGCTAACTATGAGAATATCGAGATAAATATAGGAAGCAGCAGTAGTCATAATCACAATCGGACTACCAACAACAACAACAATAATAATAACAATATTTCATGCAAAAAGTTAAACATCAATTCTGAAAATTTACATGGAAACTGTACGGAAAAGAATGTGCCAGGAAGTGGCCAGAGTAAATTAATACTGCAGGAACATAATATTGAGCAGCCCATCTATGGACCTGATGCAAATGAGAATGTACTTGATGAGCCGATATACGGAATTCCAAGGCCAGCGCCGAGGCAACGAGCACGCGTTGAACTGCTGCCGGAAGGAGGCGAAAAACTGCAGGAGGACTCCAAACAGCGCATGATATCATTGCACAAGGTACTACGTGAAGCACCAGAGGTACCAATGAAGACACTTAATATTGAATTGGAACGACGACGTCCCGAACGATGCTCCATCTCCAGCGAATTCTCTACGACAAGCATCTCTGGAATGCCGGATGACGAATCGCGTTACACCTCAAATGCCTCGCTTAACTGCAGCGAAACATCGCAGAGTGGCAAGTTTAAGTCACCGTCACCCGGGTACGTAGATGATGAGATCCAACAACAGGATGATATACAAGAGCGTGGGCAATATCATGAGGGCGCGTCCGTTACGGAAACAGAGATGGAGGCGGAAAATTCCGCCTCCTCTGATCAGTCGGATCTATCCGCAAGCTATGACAACGACAAGTAAACTTTAACCACAGTTATTCCTTTGCTTCTTTTTCTATTACAATTCTTTGGTATCTTGCAACTTTTATTAACTTCTTTTAATTACATCTAAAAGTAATATATACACAAAGCCAATTATTTTACAATAATCCAAAATTGTTTTTAAACATTTTTTTTTTTGGTTTCAGTTTTGGTATTTAATCACAACAACAACAACAAAATCATTTTCCTGTAGAAAAGCTAACCAACCCCTAAGAAGATTTGTTGTCGCAATGCACAAATCAGTTTTCAAAATTAAATGGTCATAGCACGCCTCTCATCAACAAATTGTTTTGGGTTCCCGTCGCTATCCCTAAAAAACCGTAGTATATAAGACTTCTCAGATTATAACTATAAATTAATCCATAAACCAAGCAATGGAAGGTTTTATTTAGTTATTTTGGGTAAAGTTGATTATCGAAACTGTATTATACAGTATATATCGGTTATAAGATGCTCAGATTATATGCAAATATTGCTGAAATGCAACATTATGTTATTTTTAAACATCATAAAACTATTTAGAACTAACTTTAGCCTCATAAATGCAAAAAATTGCTTATAAGAAAATATTGTGTATAAACAAATAAAAAATTTTTTTTTTTTTTTTTTTTTTTTTTTTTTTTATCGGTTTTAAACAAATTATAAGCTATAGGACAGCAATATTAAAATTTTTGATCTCATTTTATATTTAATATTCTGTTTAATATCCTGTTTTTAGCCCCTTTACCTTTTTGTAAAAAAAGAGCAAAGCTGAGCTATTGGAAATATGCAAAATCCAAAAGTATGTAACACATAGAAATAATCATCGGAGACCCCATAAAGTATATACATTCTGAATCAGGACGAACAAGCGAGTTCATCTAGCCCTGTCCGTCTGTATGTGCATCCATCCATCCGTATGAACGCCTGTTTCTAAAGGGTTATAAGAGCTAGGCACCGCGCTATAGAGCGCGGGCGGCTAAAAGGCGCAATGGCTAAGTACGTGCAGAACTGTGTGTATAGCTGTATATGTAGGCAAAGGGGCTCTCGTAATCGGGTACACTCGACTACAGACTTCTTACTTGTTTCTTTTATTTATAGCTGACGAACAGCATAAAATATAAATTTAAGTAAACTTCTAAACCTGTGGCTTATATTCTAATAATTATTTAAAAACAACTTATTTGCATATAACTCATGATTGCTTAAAAAGAAATATCGAATATATGCAAAATTTTATCTACATTATAGGTTTTGCATATAAGCGGTATATACTGTATATCGAAATCGATATTTTTATATAGCTTGTTATGTGTCTTTAGTTATTAACAGATTCCGAATCTGAACAAATACAAATGCAATCTGTAATTTTGTTGAACTTAAATAGTTCTCTGTTTAAAGAATCAACTTGCATTATGTTAGGGATGCTGATTCCAAGCGACAGCTGAAATTATTTCAAGAATATCTACCTTGTATGTACATATAGTATATATATATATATATTTATATATATATATATATAAATACGTATAGCAGATCCGTCACAGTATTGGATATTCCAATGATCGTACTATTTATAGACTTATATGTGTGACTTTGAATTGTGACTTCCGCGGACGCATTAATCATGTGCGTAAGGAAACCAGTCCAAAAATAGTTCCCTGCAACAAGATCAAGATCAATGGCAAATATTTAGGGGTTCCTTTACTTACGTATCAATTCAGTTCCGTTTCAATGTGCGCTTCTTTGTGCTCACATAGCATATAGCGAGATTCTTGAGATCAGTTTACTTCTGGAAGTTGGGGCAAAATTAACTATTTTTTTATGTGGACACTAATTCTTTTGTTAGGAGTCTTTCTACTAACTAACTCAATCCTGACAGGCGTCTTACAGTTGCAGTGATAATATCAATACAAATTTTGGGTCTATTTACAGCAATCTGCTGCGTTCTTTGGGTAACACATCGAAGCTACTTGGAGAAGCAATTGGTGAGCGTGTTGCATTTAAGGCAAAAGGTGCAAAGAAACGGCTGGACAAGAATCTTAAGAGCTCTACGGAAACCATTAGTAGCCTAAGTGCAGATGCTAGCACTCGTTTAAGGCAAGCTGGGAAACGCTTTGGCTCCAACTTCACGTTAGGTAAACGCGACAAAACGTCAACAGAGATCTCTACACCGGAGGTGGAACATCAAATAGAGTTCGAAAGGCGCCGGACTATGCCCAATTCGGATGTGTTTAATACTATACAATTTAGCAGTCCACTGCATCGCAATGCTGTCGGTGGTGGGCATACGGATCTGAGCGGCATCAATGAAAAAGCGACACAACACGAAGAACAATGTATTGAAGTCGCGTATGAAGTGCCTAAGCCCAAACCCAATGTTAAAGTCAAGGCCAAGCCACCCAGCTATGATGAAGCTCTGCGTGCAAGGCCTACGCCACCCTTGCCACTTGCCAAGAATATAGCTCAGGAAGCAGCACACTTTGTGCAGCTCCGCAGTCATCAGCAACAACGCCAGTCCAGCAGCGGTGATTCCACTGGTGAGGAACTGCCAATGCCATCGTTTCCACCACCGCGACTTTCACAGCAGCTTAATGCGCAGCAGCAGCAGTCGCAACCGCATCAGCAGCCGCAACCGCAGCAGCAACAGCAGCCTCCAGCACGACTTAAACGGAGGAAAAACTATGAAAACATTCAACTGCGTCGGCCCAATGTTGCATCAGCAGAACTGCATGAACTTAATCGTGCAGCAGCTGCTGCTGAGCGCCAAGAATCCTTGAAAATTTCAAATAAAATTTCCGCTGAGGAGGCGCGTGCGCCCAAGCCCGAACGCAGCGATTCGTGGCAATTCTATGGCGACGCTGCGGAAGCCAATGCCAAGGACGAATCAAAGCTGGACGCCGAATGTGACTCATGCTCCTCACCAGAACCGCTGTATGCCAATCAGGAAGCAACTTATGGCAAACTATTCGAAATGGCCACCAGCAATACCAGTCGTGGCAAGCTGTTAACACCACAACTTGAGCTCGCCTGCATCAGTGAAGACGGAGAACTCGATAGCAATGATGGTGCTGTCGGTGGCTATGCAGCTCCAGCACCGCCGGAACTAATAGAGGAGTTTGATCCGCTCATAAGCAAATGCTCAACACTTGCTCGTTCAAACAAGAGCAACGAACTGTTGCTGCTGGAGCATCTGCTTGAAGAGGATACCTATGGCACAATAAAGCGCGAACACGATGATGTGAGCATGTGCACTTCCGAAGAGGATGGTAGAAATGAGTCAATATCCCCGAATGCAAAAACCACAGCTGCACCAAAACCTGCTACAACTGTAACTTCTGCAATCAATCAGCCACAGATTGTACATCAGAATGCACAACTCTTAAGCGATAGCATGGATCACATGCTGGATGATGCTGCTGCGCACGATAGGATTGAAATGCATGTCAGACCCTATCTTAGTCGCACTGAAGAGAAGCCACCGGCAACGTCAGGACCAACTGTTGATCTGTCAGCTCCATCACAAAACCGCACCAATTGGTTTGTTACTGACAAGTCGCATATTGTTGGCGATAGTCCCCCCACTTACTTGGAAGCAATTGGCGGGGATGGCCAGCCGATGACAGCAACACCCGCAAATGTGAGCAATACAGAAACAAGATCCACACTGGGTTCACGATTTCGACAGACAATGAACGCCTTCTCCAATGTCAAGTTACGAATGGATGCAATGAAGCGTCGAGCCAGCTTTAAGGCTGGCTCTCAGCGTCAGTCGGATGTAAAGGTGGCATTGCAAATGGTGCCCAGGCCGTGTCTGTCACCAATGCTGGTACGCTATGAGGGTCCATTGGTGCGTTTTCCATCGGGTGTTGTTGAGGATATCTTAAAAGAGATGCAGAGCCGCAAGGTTATATTGCGAGATCGACAATTTCAGACCTATTTGGACCAAGAGATGAAAACTCAAAAGGAAATTATTCCATTGGAATCCATCACAACACTGCAATGTGTCAGTAACAGTCGAGTCACCGATAGCGCCACACATTTCTATTGCTTCGAGTTGACCACTTCACAGCCAAAAAACGGTGCCAACTTAGGTGATGCCATGTCCTCCAATCCCAATTTACTGATGACAAGCAATGCTTCTGGCAATGTTAAGCAACAGCGTGTCACTCATCTTTATGGTGTCGGCAAAGAGTCCGAGCGCGGCGTCTGGATGCAAAAAATACTCGAGAGCCTCACAAATAGTATACCCGTTAAGAACACCTGCCACTACTATCGCGCTGGCTGGTGCTACTTAAAGGTGAGTCTTCTGCTTCTGTTTATTGTCCATATCCACAAAACCTAATATGTAAATATTTTACAGAACTCTATCACTTCCGAATGGAGCGGTACTTGGCTCGTACTACGCAAAAGCCAACGTCGCCTTATTTTTGTCAGTGAGATAAACGGCAATGTGGAAAAAATGGATCTGAGGAAAGCACGTTGCATCGGTGAGTGGACTGTTATATACATATGATATATATAACAAGGTTTTCTTTACGTTGCGCAGTGTTAAAAGAGAGTGATGAATCAATTGACAATCTGCACGTTGAAAACGGTCCGATGCTGATGATCGATTGCCCTCCGTATGCAGTTTATATGATAATGAGCTCTGCACGTGAAACAAAGATTTGGCGTCACATTATTAGGGAGGTGGCACATAACAATGGATTCACATTGGGAGATCAGCAGTTAACTCGTTATGATGTGCCTGTAATTGTGGACAAGTGCATTAATTTTGTATATATACATGGCAGTATGTCAGAAGGAATTTATCGAAAGTCTGGCTCCGAAAATTCTATGCACAAGTTGATGGGAGCATTCCGAGCAGATGCATTCAATGTGGAGATCACACGTAACGAATACAACGAACATGACGTGGCAAATGTTCTTAAACGTTTTATGCGCGATCTCCCAGAACGTCTGCTGGGAAAACTCACAGACAGTTTTGTCTTTGTTACCGAATTAGCGGTAGCTTCCGAGAAGATTCCCATTTACAGAGAACTCCTTGGCCGTCTCAGCACTATTGAACATGAAACCTTACGTCGCATTGTGGGGCATTTGGTGTTCATAAGTTCGCAGCAGACCAAAAACAAAATGAGCGTACAGAATCTAACCATGATATGGGGTCCAACACTATTGGCCAATAAGGTAAACTAATGCATCAATCATAGCTATCAATAACTATTTATTAAAAAGTGTTTATATTTTTTCCTTTTTCCAGACCGACGAACTTATTTACTCGCAGAAGGAAGCCGATGTGTTAAGCGATCTTATATTGCTCTATAAGAATCTATTTCCATGCAGCGCCGATGAAATGGTAATTATATAAAAAATATATCGATAAGTTCATGACATAATATTACTTAACATTTTATTCATTTGTAATTCATTTATTATTCTTTCCAATAAAATTTAGAGAAAGGAACATGCTATGCTAATGTGCCTCCAGAAGTACTATGCAGCTGCCGAGACGCTGAAGGATGCTGTAAAGCAGTCGGGTGATATTAAAATTTGGATTAGTCTTAATCCTAATCCGGACAATACCACTGAGGTAAGTTAAATAAATGACTTTCAATAAAAGCCGTCTGAATTCTTATTAATGATAACAGGAGAAGATGCAAGTGAATGCCACCATTTCACCTACAAAGACCGCCTATGAACTATGTCGTGAATATTCAGCAAAGATGCAATTACCAACACATCAGTTGACTCTATATGAAGTTATACTAAACGACAGTCTAGAACGTCCACTGCATCATGATGTCAAAGTTTTCGATGTTATATTAAACTGGTCATATTGGCCAGAAGAGGATCGTAAGCATAACTATCTTGTAGTGCGGCCAATGGAAATGCTGCGCGAAGTACAGCGTGCTATAAAGAATCTGGCAACGGTTACGCCTGGCAAAGAACTACGCTTTGCCGACTATCGAACCAAATCTTTTAAGACTTTACAGTGTGAGCTGCGGGATGGAAAGATTGTGGTCTCCAAAAAGGATAAAAACGATAAGACAACGATTATCCGCGAGATCTTCTTACACAGCTCGACAGCGTATTTGGGCTGCGAACGTAAACGTGACTTTCCCTGGAGCTGGGCCATTACATTTGTGGAGCGCACTCAAGCGCAAATTATGAGGTGCAATCCTATATACTCTTTTATATATCCTTAATCTTATATGTGTTCCTTTTTTTCTATGATAGATCGCGCGATGCCCCCTTTATTGGCCATGTTTTGGCAGGCAGCGAGTGGGTCGATCGTACCATCTGGTACTCAAGCATTTGGTATTGTCTTTATGGCGATAACATAATGCCGCCTGCAGAGATTATCATCAAATGAGAATTTTGATTATTCCAACATCCAAAGAAGCATTTAATTGCCAATTTATTCTGCCTGCATCAGCATTTATACAAAAACTTTTCTTTGATTTTTTTTTTGTTTTTTTTTCCAATTTTTAGTTTAACTTGCAATATTAATTAGATGCTTAGAGCAATTATTTGTAGATAATTTGAATTTATGTTATATAATTACTTATATAGAACTATATTAAAATTTAATTGTATTTATTTTTACAATATGTCAAACCCCCACTTTCTTATTGTTCCCCTTAGCAATGAGCTAAATACATACGATATAAATGCATTTAAAGTCTAGAAAGTTTGAAATAGGATCGTGATAATAAATGAGCAAACCTTGTCAAGTTCTATACTATATACTTTTTTGCAATACAATATAGTTTTGATATCAAGTAAATATTTATACCAAAATTATAACGCACACAAAAATAACGATTCATGTTTGCTATTTAAAAATGTGATTTTCATTTTCATTCTATAATCAGAAATATTAAAAGATTTCGAGACTTTTACATAATGTATAAATGATAATTATTAAAAATTATTCTAAATCATATAAGGCTTGAAAAATATTGTAAATTTTTATATAACTTATACTATAACTTAATGACATTTGTCTTCAATGTAGCTAATTCTCTCAAGGTCTGCTTAAGCTGTGCATGTTGCATGCGTGGTCCTAGGAATTTAGTGCGTTTCAAAATGTTTTATTGGAAACATATATATATATATATATATATATATATATATATATATATATATAGTTTAAATTAGAAAATTGATAAAAAAAAAAAAAATTATATAAATATTATATTATATTATTTATATTATACTTGACAATGTTTTTATACAAATACTAAATGTTTATATTCTATATCAAATTATATTATTGAAATCATGTCTACTTAACGAAGAAGTAATTCTTGACTTAAATGCAATACGTACCCCGCTATACATTCATAGTTTTAAACTTACTTTGCGTAGAGTATGCTCAAATTAAAAATATCCAACTAAATATTTATATTATTCAAAAGTTTATAATCTCATTTTATGTCTAGTAACACACGCCATAATATAAAACTATTTAACTTGAAGTTCATTAATCACAAATTTTAATGCAATTTACTGTTTAGATATTAAAAAATATTAATTTAAAGAATTTATCAATTATTATTTGTGTTCTTTATTATATCATAAACTCATTAAAATTGACATTACCTGAATAATCATATTTTTTTTTCGTATTTGTCTATTACTGTACTATTTATATTTGATTTCGAGGTAACAATCTGAAAATTCAATTGAAGTCTTTTAGGTCGAATTAATCTACGAATTAATCTACGTTATGAATTTTGTTAAGATTGAATAAAAAACACGGAAATTACTTAACGTGTTATGGAGAGCGAGCGGCTAAAAGGCTATTTTTTAGCCTTTTGAAGTTTTCAATAAAATAACAGAGAAGCTTCATATTGACAAAAGTGAAAAAAAAATAAATATTTAAGTAACCCGATAATATAGAAAATTCTTTTGTCAACGACCATTATTTCGTGCCTATTATTTTCATAGTTGTACAAAGTATATACAGTTGGAGTCTATACCGCAATTTGAAGATCGAAATTGTTGAACAACAGATCTTACATCGGTTGGTATTTCGACAGACTACGGGTCCACGGTAAAAGGTTGGCTTGCAGTCTTCCTGGATGGAGATGGTGGCCAATAAAACGACTCAGGGGGCGCAACCTATAAAGAATTGTTGTCGTTTCACCTGACAGCTGTCTGTTATTTTATAGAGCTTTTGTTAGCCCCATTGCCTTTTTTGTAAAAAAAGAGCAAAGCAGAGCTATTGGAAATATGCAAAATCCAAAAGTATGTAACACATAGAAATAATCATCGGAGACCCCATAAAGTATATATATTCTGAATCAGGACGACAAGACGATTTGATCTAGCCCTGTCCGTCTGTCTGTCTCCGTCCGTCCGTCC
>JBAMBS010000339.1:0-106551 GCA_037044455.1 Zygothrica quintamaculata | reverse complement strand
GATAGCTTCTCGTATCGAAGCGTATCTTGATACCATCAAAGATTCCAATAAAATATACGTAGATTACCGTTAAACCTCTGGAAACAATAACGAATGGAATAAAAAGAACCGAAAGCCCACGCTCAGTATCAAAAATGAATTGTGAACAGTAGTCTTAAGCTAACCACCAAGTGGAACACAACATAATCCTCTTCAAAAGAATAAATAATATAAAACCTAAACTTGTGTCTTATTTAAAAGTATTATGCGTTGTTCTTATATTACGGGACATTTATTCGAGTCAAATGAAATAACTTTTCTGGCCATTTACGCCATTTAAAAAGTAAATAAAGAAAATTTTGTAGGAAGACGCCCTGTCAACGCTTCAAAACCAAATAATAGAAGAAGATTTATTCCTTTCGGTGTGTAAACTTTAGATTTATAAGTTTGCAGTACAGACAGTAACCAATTAATCAATTTTTTCATCAACTGTGATTGGGTCAATAATAGATCTGGGTAACAAACAAAGTTCTAATTTGTTGTGTGAAACAAGCGAATTCTGTCAAAATTTTATTCAAAAATAAAAAGTTGTAATCATTTTGATAAAAGACAAAATTGTAAACTTTACTTACAATTTAAAAATTATTACAATTTAATTAACACTTAAAGAAAAGTGCTATAAAAGTATTGAATTAGTAAAGTACAGAGAATTAAACAATATGTAATCAATATATACATATAGTGCTTGTCCGATGTTGGCTTTTCGAGCAGCGCAATTTCGAGACCTTACCATATAAGCCTTTTATGCACAACAATTTATTCAAATAAAAGTCTTTGGTCTGAACAGACCTCAAACAAAAGTTAAACTGATTTGTAAATATTATATGGCGAGCGTGACTTTTCACTGATATCCTGCATCTAAGAAAACGTCGAGGGATCTTGATATCAAAGATCCTGTATCAAAGAACATATGGTGATCCAGCACACAACATCATAATATATTTGAAGGTAAACCAATTTCGATATGCTGCGCCAACGATGACTCGCGGGAGTTACCGACTCAACAACAATCACAGTTGCTGACCCGGTATCACGTTACACACCCCCGCCGAAACACCTTCGTCTATAGCCAATATGTCAACAACCCAAAACATAGTTGCTAAGTACCAATTGTTGCGACATACAAAGTATTAACAGCTCTGCAACAAAAATAGCATATCCTGGCAATTGCTGATGCAGCATTGGCCACCCACAGTCTCGAGACACTCTTATTATAAACAAATAGCCTAAGGCCTATAGAATAAACGAATCAGTTCAAATGCAGAATCAAAAGAAGACATTCGTATTCGTTATTAAATGAAAATTAAATCAAACTTAGCTCAAAAAACTTAACCAGAAACCGCAGCCGATAGGATGGTAAAAATTGAATGCGAAAAATATCCTTTTTCAATTCCTACTTTATCATCCTATTAATAACTTTCGCGACCGCGAAATTAAACAAAAAATAAAAATTTTCCGTCCTTTGAAAAAATAAAGGCCTTAGAATTCACCAGGGCCGTAATTCCTCAAAGGTTAATCAATAAGTGAAAATAAAATCAATAAAGACTAAGTGAAAATCAATAAAAAATAAAAAAAAACTAATGTAAACTAAAAACTAATAAGTGAAAAAAAAACAAAATTTAACAAAACCGGTAGACAGCAGCTACCCAAAAGGGTTTTATTGAACTTAAAGGTAAGCCGATAAACAAACCAAGATATCGCTTAAGCCACAAACCAACCGAAAGCTAGGCCTATATAGAAACCAAAAGTTAAAGTCCCAAAAGATCACCCAATCTTTAAACGTAAGTCACACACCAGTCGAAACCTAAGCCCATACACAAACTAAAAGTTCAAGTCGAAAAGATCATCCATAATGGTTAGTCGGCGCGCCCAATTGGGCAGAAGAATTTGTCATAAAGAACACAAAGAGGTTTTTGAGGAACTCGTATTCCTTATTAAAATAAAAAAAAAAAACTTTTAAAAGTCGTATACACTTTATTCAAGCCTTATGCCAGACAAATGATAAAAAGCAAAAATTAATAATATTCGGCCATATTGAAAGAAACATCAGCGGTGACGTGATTCGCACCCTCGGGATTAACAACCTGGGCAGCTGGACGGAATTGAGGACCCAACTAATTCTGAATTATAAACCGCAAACACCGAACCATCAACAATTAGAAGATTTTAGGAATACGCAGTACCGAGGCAACATCCGTCAAATTTTGTAGGAAGCGGAAAAAAGGCGGATCTAGAAAATGTAGAAACAGTAACAATTCTTTATAATAGATTAATACAAGCAAGCATCGAAAATTTAATCCAAAAACTACCCACCCATATTCATCTAAGGATAGTTAACTGTAATGTTCCAAATTTGAAAAGTCTTATCAATATACTACAAGAAAAGGGCTTATACGAGCCTCCAAGTAAAGAGAATTTTAAATCAAACCAGAATCTTAACAAATCTCAAAATAATGTTCACGCAAAGCAATCGAATAATCAGGGTAAACCAATGACACCATACCAACCATCATTTAACCCAATGTATTAACCTCAATATCAACCAACCTCTCTAATTTTAATCCATTTTCCCAATACCGACATAATTATGTCCACCCACAGCATATTGCATCTATGGCTCAACCTCCCAGACCAAACATGCAGTTCAATAGACATAATGTATTTGACCAAAACCGTTTTGGTCCCAGCTATGCTGGCATGCCAACCAATTTCCTACCAAGAGGTAATATGACGGCTAAAAACCCTGTTAAAAGGACAGAGACATGCCCATGAAAATTACCCCTAATTCAAATTATTGCCGCAATAAATTTGTAATAGACATTTATTCATTTGAAGGTAAAGATTACTTTAGCTGTATAGATACTTACTCCAAATTCGCAACTTGTGAAAGAATACAAACCAAAGACTGGTTAAAATGCAAAAATGCACTTATACGTATTTTCAATCAGTTAGGGAAACCAAAGTTGCCAAAAGCAGACAGAGACGGTGTATTTTCTAGCTTATCTCTTAAACGATGGCGCGATAGCGAAGAGGTATAACTACAACTTAACACAACTAAAACAGGAATAGCAGACATGGAAAGATTACACAAGACAATAAACGAAAAAATTCGAATAACAGAGACAGCCGACAATGACGAAACAAAATTAAGCAAAATAGAAACAATATTATACGTAAAAATTAAATTATAAAATTCACTTAAAGCTGCGACAGTTGTTGCTGCCGCACTCGAAACATCATTAACCAAACTCTCACACTCAGCATCGAAACTGATAAACAATAACTTATAAAATACTAAGAACCAAAACCTCACACTCAGTATCAAAATTGATAAATAAAATACTAAGAACCAAAACCTCACACTCAGCATAAAGACCCAATACCATTACTTATAAAATACTAAGAGCCAAATTCCCACATTCAGCATAAGAATGTAAATAATAACAAAAAGCTAATGTCCCAGTATCCAATATCCAATATATGAAATGTCAATTGTAAACAGTGGTCGAAGTGGGTACGCTTAGAATCAGATCAGCATCCTCAGATCAGTCTTAAGCCAACCACCTTACTGGCGCAGCCGGTAGGATACTTAACTGTATCCTTCAAAGAACCGAAAGAGTGAAAAACAAAAAAATTTTTTAATTTTTTTATTTTCGTAAACCAGCTCGAAAACGTTCTCCGAATTTTTAAATTTTTAACCAGGGTTATAAATCCAAAGAGGTTGCCCAAGAACGGTTGAATAAAAATAAACAGTTCCGTTAGCACTTTTTTTTTTCTTTCTCCTTTAAAAAAAAACAAGTAAGAAGTCTGTAGTCGAGTGTACCCGACTACGAGAGCCCCTTTGCCTACATATACAGCCATACACACACATACTCATACATACACACAGTTCTGCACGTACTTAGCCATTGCGCGCACCTTTTAGCCCCCACGCTCCATAGCGCGGTACTTAATGTTGTATAACTTCCGTGTTTATTGTTCAAATCTAACGAAATTCACAACGTAGATGGAGAATGGTCTACTTAATATGTGTGCGTAAAAGAAATTTGATCGGTTAAAAATTGTATCTGAAAATCGATTTTTTCAAATTGCGGGGGTCAGGGGAGGAAATTGAAAAATCTAAAACAAACTCGTATAGCGTACAAACATAACAAATATACGTTCCAAATTTCGTTGCTCTAGCTCTTATTTTGCGCGCACTACGCCCCCCCGGAGCCCAAACGCCCTTTTGCTGATCTATAACTTCCGACTTTTTACAATCTTACCAGATTACAACATCGATCAAGAATGGTCTAATATGATGTGTACCAAAAATAAATTTGATCGGTTGAAAATTTGCTTAATAATCGTTTTTTTCATTGCGGGTGTCAGGGGGTCTATGAACTGAAATCTCGAAAGATTTATCCAAATCATCAATCGTATAGCGCACAGAGTCAGAACAACGATCAGCCAGAATGGTCGCAAGCGCTAGCTGTTGTGTGCGCAGAATATATAACTTTATCGGGTCTCCGAAGAATTTTGCTGTTATAACTTCGGATTTTGATTTCAATCTTCCGCGGGGTCACAAGGCAAGGGGCAAAATGGTCCGATAAGATGTGTATCCAAAAAAAAAGACAAAAGGCTAAAACGTTTTTATAGCATTTACGGAAGCATAACAGGAATCTGACGATTCCCACACAACCTTGTTACGTTACGCATACATAACAACTCTACTCCACAGTTCTTGCGCGTACTCCATTGCGCGCCCGTAGCCCCCCACGCTCATACGCCACTTTTGCTGATCTATAACTTCCGAGATTTTTGATCAATCTTACCAAGATTCACAACATCGATCAAGAATGGTCTAATAAAAATGTGTGCCAAAAATAAATTTGATCGGTTGAAAATTGTGCTTAATAATCGTTTTTTTCAAATTGCGGGGGTCAGGGGGGGAAATTGAAAAATCCAAAACAAACTCGTATAGCGTAAAAACATAACAAATCTACGTTCCAAATTTCGTTGCTCTAGCTCTTATTTTGCGCGCACTACTATACCCCCCCGGGGCCCAAAACGCCACTTTTGCTGATCTATAACTTCCGAGATTTTGGATCAATCTTCACCAGATTCACAACATCGATCAAGAATGGTCTAATAATGATGTGTGCCAAAAATAAATTTGATCGGTTGAAAATTGTGCTTAATAATCGTTTTTTTCGATTTGCGGGGGTCAGGGGAGGAAATTAAAAAATCAAAAACAAACTTGTACAGCGTACGAACATAACGAATCTAGATTTCAAGTTTGGTTGCTCTAGCTCTTATAGTCTCTGAGAAACAGGCGTTCATACGGACGGACGGACGGACGGACGGACGGACGGACGGCGGACGGACAAGGCGAGATGAACTCGTCTTGTCGTCCTGATTCAGAATATATATACTTTAGGGGTCTCCGATGACGATTTCTATGTGTTACATACTTTTGGATTTTGCATATTTCCAATAGCTCCGCTTTGCTCTTCTTTTTACAAACAAGGCAAAGGGGCTAATAAAGACAAAAGACGGCTAAAGAACTTTTTAGACAATAAGCATATTAAGTGAAGACTAAAAAATAATAATAATAAACAGTTAAACAAATTAAGACAAAACACAAAGAAATTAAATACAGTTAAGTGAAGAACAAAAAATATAAATAAACAGTTACGACATTCAGATAAAACACTCAAAGAAATTAAACATAGTAAAGCGAAAAAAAGGGCAAAAAGCTAAAGATATCAGACAATAAACATAGTTAAGTAAAAAAAAAAAATACAAAAAAAAAATACAAATAAAATAATGATAATAATAATAAAATAAAATGGCTCAACCAATCATCGCGCTATCCCGGTTGACATCCCTCAACGAGAACAACTTGGCTGAAGCGAGAAGGCAATTAAAGGACATCGCCATATTCAACGGAGACCCCGCTACGCTCTACACGCTCATCAGCAGAGTGGACTACATCCTATCTCTCTATCTGACGAACGATGTTCGACAGCAACGAATTCTACTGGGAGCAGTAGAAAGGAACTTGGACGGACCAGTAACCAGATCATTGGGCTTAGCTTGCATCGAGGATTGGGCCACACTGAAAGCAAGGCTAATTTCCGAGTACAAACCTCAGACGCCAAACTACAAGCTGCTGGAGGACTTCCGCGATACGCCGTACAAGGGAAACTTAAGAGTATTCTGCGAGGAGGCAGAAAGGCGCAGACAGCTACTCGTGTCTAAGCTTCAACTAGAAGGTAATAACAATAATATTCTTATCTACCTCGAGGCTATTAAAAATTCCATCAAGACAATAATACGTAAACTACCACTAACTCTCTACTCAACACATGCACATCACGAAATCCCTGACTTAAGATCGTTAATACTAATAGCCCAAAATGAAGGCATCTACGAAAATCACGCAAATATATGCGTGTACAAAACTATAGAGGCCCATAACAAACAATACTAAGCTAAAAGCAAATTTAAATATAAATAAAATTAATAGTTTCCAACAAAGGTATCCACAATATCCCCAACCACTCCAGATTAATACTAACCCATACCAATATCCACCCAAACCATATTATCAACCACTACAATACCATTCTAACCCATACTCACCCAGACCTACCTATACACAACCAATGCCTATAGCGCACAGACAAAACCAATTTACCCCTAATAGATTTACAAACTCACAACCTATGTACAAAAGGACTTCAGTCCCTCAAACACCACAACAAGCTCCCAAATTCGATAACAACAATTTTCAGCCAAACCAATCACTTAAAAGACCTAGACCATCAGACAGCCAACAAACAAAAATGTCCGTTGACGAATCACGATTTCAAATAGCTCAGGAAGACAACCCATACGAACAAAACTACTACCAACAACAATACTACGACCAACAACAATACTACGATCAACAACAACACTATGAACAACCACAATATAATGATGAGCAACAACATTACGAACAACAACAATATTACGATCAACAGCAGTACGAACAAAATTATACTGACTCGAATCAACCTCAAACCCAATATAAGCAAAACGAATGCGAGCCAAAAACTGAACCAAATCAAACCGAATTAAAGTTTGACGAAAATTTTCAGTTACCAGCCCCAGACAATACCAATACCTAGAAATAAAACATAAAGCCAAAACATTAAAATGCCTAATCGACACAGGTTCTACTATAAATATGATGCAAAAAAATATATTTTCACTCCCAATTCAAAACAATAAATGTAATGTTTATACATCGAATGGTGTCATGACAATTAACGAATCTGTTATTTTACCCAAAAATAATATATTTAAAGTTCCCGAACAATTTTATTTACATAACTTCTCTAAAGATTACGACATATTAATTGGCAGAAAATTACTTACTAGGGCAGAATCTATAATAAATCTTAAAACTCTCACAGTTACACTTTTTGATAATTCATACCCACTTATAACTTCAGATTTAGATAATAATCACTTGTTCACACAGCAGATATTAGAACCAGATAGGAATTCACCCCCCATACCAACGAAAGATTTTAATTTTGACCTGTTTAGATTGGAACACTTAAATAAAGAGGAACTCTTCAAACTTAAAAAATTATTGCTTAAATATAAAAATCTACATTATATAGAGGGAGAGTATTTAACTTTCACAAATACAACTAAACACGTCCTTAACACAACACATAATTCTCCCATATATTCAAAACAGTATCCACAAGCACCTATACACGAAACAGAGATAGAAAAACAAGTTGAGGAAATGCTTGATCAGGGAATAATTACAGAAAGTCAGTCGCCATATAATAGTCCCACTTGGCTTGTATCAAAAAAACCCGATGCTTCCGGAAAACCAAAATATAGAGTAACAATAGATTACAGGAAACTCAACGAAATCACAATTCCCGATAGATATCCAATGCCCAACATAGATGAAATTCTTGGTAAATTAGGAAGATGTCAATATTTTACAACTATTGACTTGGCAAGAGGATTTCACCAGATAGAAATGGATTTAGAATCCATTCCAAAAACAGCATTCTCTACTAAAAATGGTCATTATGAATACCTTCGTATGCCTTTTGGCCTGAAAAACGCACCCGCTACATTCCAAAGATGCATGAATAACATACTTCGACCCCTACTCAATAAACATTGCCTAGTATATCTGGATGATATTATCGTATTCTCTTCGTCTCTTGACGAACATTTAAACTCATTACAACTCGTTTTTGATAAATTATCCAAAGCTAATTTAAAACTGCAACTAGACAAGTGTGAATTTTTGAAAAAGGAAACAAACTTTCTTGGTCATGTAATAACCGCTGATGGAATTAAACCAAATCCTCTCAAAATTAAGGCTATAATTTCATACCCAATTCCAACAAAAATTAAAGAAATACGAAGATTCCTCGGATTGACAGGTTATTATCGTAAATTCATTCCGAACTACGCCAATGTGGCGAAACCAATGACACAATACTTAAAAAAGGGAGCTAAAATCGACGTAAATAATCACGAGTATATAGAATCATTTGAAAAACTTAAAACTTTAATAACTAATGAACCAATTCTTAAACTTCCCGACTTCGAAAAAAAGTTTGTACTAACGACAGACGCTAGTAATGTAGCTCTCGGAGCCGTTCTTTCTCAAAGCGGTCATCCAATATCTTTCATTAGCAGAACTCTTAACGAGCACGAATTAAATTACAGCGCCATTGAAAAAGAACTACTCGCCATCGTTTGGGCAACCAAAACATTCCGCCAATACTTACTCGGAAGACATTTCCAAATAGCTAGTGATCATCAACCCCTCAGATGGTTGCATTCCCTCAAAGAACCAAATGCCAAACTACAAAGGTGGAGAATTAAATTAGCTGAATTTGATTTTGACATCGAATATATTAAAGGGAAACTTAATTACGTAGCAGACGCATTGTCCAGAATTAAACTCGAAGAAAACCATTTCATTAATTCTACCCAACATAGTGCAGATGAAGACAATAGTGACCTTATTCAGTTAACAGAAAAACCAATAAATACATTTAAAAAACAAATAATATTTGTTAAATCACGTCAAAATAATATTGAACAATCAACTATTTTCGGTAAATCAATTACCACAATCTATTATGATAAAATAACCCTTGACAGTGCAAAAAGATATCTACTCGACTATTTCATACACAGAAACATTGTTATGTATATCGAGAGCGATGCCGATTTCGAAATCATACAAATAGCCCATAAAGCAATCATTAATACTTCTCACACTAAAGTCACCCGTAGTCTTATTTTACTGACTAACGTGAACTCCTACATCGAGTTTAAAGAAATCATTCTCCAACAACACAAAAAACTCTTACACCCTGGCATTCGAAAAATGACCAAATTGTTTAAAGAAAACCATTATTTCCCAAATAGCCAACTTCTAATCCAAAATATAATAAATGAATGTAACGTATGTAACCTTGCCAAAACAGAACATAGAGATATGAAAATGCCCTTTAAAATTACACCTCGACCTGAACATTGTCGTGATAAATTTGTAATAGATATATATTCAGCCGAAGGCAAACATTATCTTAGTTGCATTGACGTTTATTCTAAATTTGCTACTCTCGAACAGATGAGAACGAAAGATTGGTTAGAATGTAAAAACGCACTTATGCGTATTTTTAACCATTTAGGGAAACCAACATTATTAAAAGCAGATAGAGATGGTGCCTTCTCCAGTCTAGCCCTTAAAAGTTGGTTGGAGACTGAAGGAATCGAATTACAACTCAATACAACAAAGACGGGCATAGCTGACATAGAAAGACTACACAAAACAATAAACGAAAAAATCCGAATTATAAAAACAAGTGATGACAAAGAGACCAAACTGAGCAAAATAGAAACAATACTGTATATATACAACCACAAAACTATACATGACACAACTGGACAAACTCCTGCTCATATTTTTATTTATGCCGGACAACCAACATCAAATACCCAATTGAATAAGGAGAATAAAATTAATGAGCTAAACAGTAATAGAAACGAATATGAAATAGATACTAGGTATAGAAAGGGTCCCCTACAAAAAGGTAAATTAGAAAACCCATACAAAACAAATAAAAATGTAGAGCAAATAGACCCCGACCGCTACCAAGTTACTAACAGAAATAGAATCACAAACTACTATAAAACTCAGTTCAAAAAACGCAAAAAAATTAATCCAATATTAATTCCGCAGGTCCCTGGTGCACAGGTATAATACTACTTTTGTTGATCACTACATGCCATGCCCAACAGATCCAAATAAACAGCATTGACACCGATCATGGTTATCTCTTATTTTCAAGCAAGCCATTTCCGATGCCATCCGCTTTTGAACACCATTGTATAAAGATTAACCTAACGAAAATTAATACAATAACAAATTTTTTTCATAACACTATATCCAATAACAATAGCACCCCTAGAATCACATTTTTATACAACAAATTACTCAGGGAACTAAACGGCATAACCCTACATCAAGAAAACAGACAGAAACGAGGACTGTTTAATATAATAGGGACAGCATAAAAATTCCTTTTTGGTACACTCGACGAGAATGATCGGGTGGAAATTCAGAATAGTTTAGAAACAGTCGCACAAAATTCAATTCAAATCCACGAATTAAATAATGTTATACAAATGGTAAACGACAGGATTGAAAATTTTAAACTGTTTATAAACAACCGTAACATCATTGACACATTAATATACGAGCTCACTGAATTCATTGAATACATCGAAGATTTAGAAATGGGTATGCAACTTTCACGACTAGGACTGTTTAACCCAAAATTACTTAAGTATCACTTGTTAGATAACATTAACAGCCAAAATATACTACTAATCAAAACATCCACTTGGATTAACCATAAAAATAACGAAATACTAATCATATCACATATTCCCATTAATCATAAACTTATTGAAACCATTAAAATAATCCCATATCCTGATCAAAATGGTTACCAGTTGGATCACCCAGATACATATTCTTACTTTCAAAATCAAGACAATAAAGAAATAAATAATGAATGTATCAGTAATATTATTAAGCGAAGAAACCCGATATGTAATTTTATACCTATACCTACAACAGAAATGATCAAATATGTAGAACCCAATGTAATCCTTACCTGGAATCTAAGCGACACAACCATTACACAAAACTGTCAAAAACTAAATAATAAAATAAAAATAGATTGAAATAAAATAATAAGCATAACAAATTGTAAACTAAAAATAAAAACAATCACCTTAATGGAAAAATATTTAAAACCTGAAATAGACCTAACACCACTGTACCCACCACTGAACATAACTAAGATTAAGATTATTAAACACGATGACATTGTGAAACTTATATCAAAAAATAATACTACATTCTATATAATTATAATAACCATAATATTTGTACTTATCATATTATACTTATATACGAAATATGTAACTTCTAATCCATTTACATTATTATATATAAAATTAAGAAAACAACCAATTCAAAAACCGAATGAACCAACAGAAATAGAAATGGGACAAAATTCATTACCCATACTATATCCATCTATATCAGCCCAAGTATAGGCTTCCTTCTAAGGGGAGGGAAGTGACGTAATCTCGTCTACTATATATTATCTTGAAATTCACTTAAAGCTGCGACAGTTGTTGCTGCCGCACTCGAAACATCATTAACCAAACTCTCACACTCAGCATCGAAACTGATAAACAATACTCAGTGTCAAAATTGATAAATAAAATACTAAGAACCAAAACCTCACACTCAGCATCAAGACCCAATGCCATTACTTCTAAGAACCAAATCCCCACACTCAGCATAAAGACCCAATACCATTACTTGTAAAATACTAGGAGCCAGGTTCCCACATTCAGCATGGGAATGTGAATAATAACAAAAGCTAATGTCACAGTATCCAATGTCCAATATATAAAATGTCAATTGTAAACAGTGCTCGAAGTGGGTACGCTTAGAATCAGATCAGCATCCTCAGATTAGTCTTAAGCCAACCACCGAGAGAATCGCAACCTAAACTTCTACAATAAAATATTACAAACCCGGAACTTGTGTTTTTTATTTAAAGTGTTGAACTTGTGTTATACTCTAAAGTGTTGTCTTTAGTTTTGAGGACGAGACATTTATAAGGCCAAAACTAAGTGATTACTTTACTATATACCACTTACTTCAATTACATGTTGTCCATACCCCTAAAAACCCTATGTTTATCATTAGAATTTATCATTACAGGATTTTTTTACTTATAATAGTTATCCCTTTATTTTGATTTAAAACAAATAGAATCAGAGTTAACAAAAATCCAGAAACACACATTGAATGAACATAGAACTAGCTACCTATATCACACATAAACACACGATATAGTACAAGCATTTTCTGCGTTGAGTACGCTTACAAACATACCTAAAAATAAACAAGCCAGATCAATCAATATGATTGGTACAGCTTGGAAATAGATCATGACGATCTAATAACGATAGAAGAAAGCCCCAACAGAGCACTGAATAAAAAATTTAACAAGTGTATCGAACATGTTAGCGAACACTATAAAAAAAGATAATATGCTAAGTAACGAAATAGCAATAACCCTGCAAAATCAACTAAGTTTCATCAAAGAAGAAATAATAAACATTAAATATGCTATTGAATGGGCAAAACTAAATGTAATAAGCACCCTATTCCTAAATGAAATGGAGCTAAAAGAAAAAGATAATATCTTCCAAAAAGGCAATTAAACAAACCTAGCAATTGAACAAATGCTAGAGTTTGTTGATGTGACCGTTTTACACAATAAAACCACTATAGCCTATATTATAAAAGTTCCACAATTGGAACCTACCAATTATGAAAACTTATTAATAAAGCCTGTAGTAAAAAAAAATTCAATGTCAATCGTAGATACTAATGAAATTTCTGTATCAAAAAATATTATTTTATCATCAAACAGAAAATGTAAGAAAACAAACTCTATCAAAATTTGTAGATAAGTAAGAACAATAAATTTAAGTGACTCTAAGTGTATAGTTAGGTTGATACAGGAAAAAAAATTCGATATGTAGTTATAGCAACTCTGAACACATACCGGAGATCGAAGAAATAGACAAAACCATTGTCCTGTTAAACGATTTTCATGGCGATGTCACACAAGCTAATTTCACAACTCATCTAAAAGAAACATACCTTCTACACTTTTGGAACGACACCATAGAGATTGGGAACAGAACATTTACCAACAAGGAGATAACAATCATGAAGCCGGGAACACCAATTATCCAAATGACATCACTGGAAGTGGAACGGTTTCAAGTGTTATCACTACAGGCATTACAGGCACTGCATATCAAAAACAGGCAAAGCCTACAGGCTTTGGAAACATATCATAACAATCACTTCGCTAGTAAAGTTCCTATCTCGACAAAGAGTAGAACTAACGCTAAAAACTAACAAAGTCCCACAAATACTGAATAATAAAGAAACACTAGCTAGACCAGTACAGCTAGAATTCAACAATATCCCATACTTCTAACGCCTGCTTGAGGACAATCAGGATTTTAAGGTGGAAGAGTTAGCTACAGCAACATTGTTGTCGATATTAGTCAAGTACCGCAATATTGTTGTTGACGTGTTTTTATTTTCTTGGGGAAATATTTAATTATAAATTAAACAAAAAAAAACGAAACAGAAATTTTTGTGTGCTGAAGCGATAATAACGCTGATAGCGCACAAAACAATGAGTCAAAACGACGTTCGGGATTCGCGTTTCCCTTGCCGAACCCCAACCCGCAATTAGTGCATTTTTATCAGAGAGAAGACCTATAAAGCTCCTGTCAACAAAATAGTTGACTTGATTGGGCAAGATAACTTCCACGTTATTCCTCTAGCTAAAGAAAACATTCAAGAGTGTAAATTCCAAATCAAAACGGATGATAACTTCAGCACACTAACCACTGATAATAAACGAAACTTCTACACCTGTAGCATATCTACCCTACCATTGCCTTAAGGCAAAGAGTATAATACATGGTGACACTTTGTCATGATGTATATAAATATATAAATACCCAAGAAGACCACATAGAATTATGTAAACATTCCAGCGCACGAGTAATACGATCCGTTGCTTATATAAGTTAGCTACAGCAATATTAAAAGTCAAGTACCGCAACATTGTTGCCGATATAAGCTAAATACTGCAACATTGTTGCTGACGTTTGGAACAATTGCTACAATACTTTGGATGACAACTAAGTTGCTTTGCAAAACAAAATAATATAAACATCCGCCACGCGAATTTGGTTCGAAAGAGTTCCTAGAAAGAGTTCTTAAGAATTCAAAATAAATTGTAGAATCATCATTATCGATCACCAACGTCAGCGTCGCTGCTCTCAAAGACAGCGTCGCTGCCGCCAAACCGAACTTACATTAATATTTAAGATCGAATTGTAAAGTTAGTCCTAAGATGCAACTCTAATAAAGAACATCTTCAATCAAAACTATTAAAAAAAGTTAATTTACACAAGCTGATCGCGGCGCGTGGGAATGCTGAGCATGCATTTTAGCAGCTCAAGTGGTCAACCAATACATAACATATGCATGCCTTCTGCATACATAAATAAAATACTCAGATATAAGCATGGTATGTTCGGGTTAGCTCATTCATTCATAAGATGATTCTGAATAAAGCAACACCAGGGAGCAGTCGCTCCTAATGGTAAAACCAACACTAAAAAGTTTATCAACACAACACGACACATGGCGACCGTGACAGGACGGACTTCAATCTTTAATTAACTAAAATAATTAACGAACAACAATAAATCAAGCAACACATGGCAGCAGCAGCGACCACAAAAACAGCGCCAACTGCAAAGGCACCAAAAGCTCCAACAGCAGCCAAAAAACCAAACCAGGCTGAAAAGGAAAACAAACCAGATATACAAATTTAAGTTGACATTAACAACTACAGCAGCAACTACAACTAATATATGGAGAAGAAGCCCGAGTTTGAGACAGCTGTCCCTATCGAACAAAGGGATTTGCCGACGTTGCAAAAGGCCTTGCAGGCAAATCCAGCCGAGGGACCACGCCCACTCACAATAGCTGAGTATCGGGTCAGGCAAGAAAAGAAAACTATCAAAAAGTACAAAAGGAGTGGACGAAGAATAAAGCTACTACAACAACGAAGACTGGCCAAGGAAATGATACAGTTGGCCAAGGATGAAGCAGCCCGACAACGCTACACAGAGCGTCTTGAGCAAATAGAAGGACAGATCCGCATTGGTGCGAATCAACGCAAACGGACTGCATAATTGCGAATGCCCCAATTTGCCTTAAAAATTAAGTTCTAACTTCAAGCCGATGCGGGAAACCGCTGCTTGAAAAAACACTAAACACTGATAGGCTTTTTACTAACAAATGTGGTTGGAGATATAAAAAAAAAAAAATGAGATGCAAAACGAATTGTGAGCCAACCACATTCAATAATTAACTTTTTCATGTCTCTGGCGTTGGGTACCTATGTACCCAGCAATTAAAACATTTGTAACAAATGAAAGAAATTTAAAAAAAAAAATTATATATACATATATCCAAAAAAAAAATCAATTAAAATATTTTTGATTTTCAAAGAAGGAAAACTTCGTTACATAAACCAAAAAAAAATTTATTATAAAAAAAAAAAATACAGATTTTAATTAGAAAACCCTATTTTTCTTTCATGAACGTTAGATAAAAAAAATTTTACTATTTTTCATATAACATAATAAATATATTAAAGTACATAATGGGATGGTTTAGCGATTCTAGTGAGGCAAAAGACAATACTGCCAACGTTGGCAACAACGTCAAAATAGTTGATCACACGGATGATATACGATCATTGTGGATACACGACATACACGACACACACCTAATAACTTCAAAGTAGCAAAGGCCAGGAAATGATTCTCAAAGGCATTGAACCAGATGTAAGCCTTACTGATATTACACAAGCGCTGAAGGTACAGTCTGTACCTTTAATCACCATCGCAATTGAATGGAAAAGAGCGATTCAAGGTAGAAACCTTTCTCTCAATAATCGATACCTTGAGTGTTCATCTAAAATAGCGACTAAGTTCATATGAGAACGTCAGTCAACGTTTAAGTTTATTCTTTCACTTAAAAACTCTGAATTCCGAAGAGATACGACAAGGATGCAAAGAATTTTCTGAAATCTATCACGAAGATGTAAATGAAAAAGAGTTAGAAATAGAATGTCAACATTTAAAAGAATACTTAAAAAATGTTCAGAGTGAAAATGAAGCACCTAACAGTGTACAGGAAGTATATAATCTATTAAAGCAAAACAAAATTGAAGACACATTTCCTAACATAGAAATTGCATTAAGAATATTTTTAAGCATGATGGTAACTAACTGCAGCGGAGAACGCTCCTTCTCCAAATTAAAACGAATATAAAATTAATTAAGAAGTACAATGCTTCAAGAGAAAGTAACTAGTTTGTCACTGATGTCCATAGAATGTGATATTCTCAATACCATAGATTTTGAAGAAGTGATTAACGATTTTGCTCATCTTAAATCTAGAAGGGTACCTTTGCAATCAACATAGAATTTATTTGCTAAGCGAGATACTTTTGTAGATTATTTTTTATATTTCCTGTTTTTTTATAGTTAATAACTAAAAAAAAATAAATTTAGAACCTTGTTTGTCTACTTTCTTTATCTATTATAACTAAATAGTGTTTTCTTCAGGTCATAGGGGCCCCATGATCTAATGTGCCCAGGACCTCAAATAGTTTAAAGACAGCCCTGGATACAGAACTTTAATGCAAGGTCGGTAATCAATATTCTAAAACAAGTAAGAAGTCTGTAGTCGAGTGTACCCGACTACGAGAGCCCCTTTGCCTACATATACAGCCATAAACACACATACACACAGTTCTGCACGTACTTAGCCATTGCGCGAGTTACCGAACCAGTGGTGTCATCACTGTCCATCACTGATTCGGCCACGCGAAGCACACCCCCGCCGAAACCCCATAGAACGTATGGTCAACAACCTGACACTATGTTGCAACGAAACACTTAATACGACAGCGTTTTATCGACATCCGGCCAAATGCTAAGTCAGCATTTGGCCACCTACGACCACACTCTCGAGGCATAACATAAACAATCATTTTCTTACTGTTAGAGCTTAAGTAAAAACATTTTGGGAATAAAACTTCACTTTAGATCAACACTTTAACCAAGAAAGACATCTTTTTTATTACTCATTACATTCAAGTTTATCAAATATTCTTTACCAACGTTACACGGCACGATTGTAGACCAAGAATTGCTCCCCTTGTGTAACTGGCGCAGCCGATAGTCTTCAGATTATGGAACCTACAACAACCGTCTTATTTACAATAATGTAAGCTAACAAAAAAAAAAATAAATATAAAATAAGCTATGTAGTGAGGAATGAAAAGTGCAAAATAAATACAACAACACAAAATATAAAACTAAGTAAAATTATAACCAAATAAAATGACTACAATTCATTGTAGTATAAACCATCTCAACCTTGCGATTCCCATGAGACCCTCCAAGGCAAAAGAGAAAAACCAGCCATTGGTTTTCACACAATAAAAAAATACACAAACCCAAAATACCCAAACTTACAAATACTTCTTATAATAAAACAAAATCAAAATTACTACACAAATGTTTGCAAAAGCTCAAACAATATTTTGCGGCAAATACAGTGGAATCTTTCGCTGATCATCATTGTTATTGTTCCAACATTAATACACACTCATACAATTAAATCACAAATTAAAATTGCATTGTAACACTACATTCATCCTCACTATATTTACAAATGTATATTAAGTTATTTTACAAACAACTCACTAAACAAATACATTACAGAGAAAGCAAAAACGAATAATCAGGATTTAATCAGTAAACGAGTATAAAATAGAAAAAAAAAAAAAAAATATAAAAATAATTATACATATATCCTATAAAAATTTCATTAAAATAAAAGACAGTATACAACTATACACACAACAATTTTAAATAATAAACAAAAAAAAAAATAAACAATAAACAATTAACTTAATCTAATGTCAATAAAAATTACGGAAAATCTAAAAAAAACTACCCGCTCTGTGCTAACCAAACCTTTAAGATCAACACAGTATAACACTCGTTCAAACCCACTTCCAATTATTAACGAAGGTCCTCTTCCAATAGTAACTATGGAACACGGCAGTGTTTCCGGTAACACCCCAACCCCACTGACTCCAACCGTAAGCGGGGTCAGTACCCTTAAAACGACCCTTAACCCAAAAGACATCCTTGCATTCGTTAAGGAACTCCCTACCTTTGATGGTAATGCGAGTCAAGTTGACAAATACATCACTAGCGTAGAAGAGATAATCATGCTTATACGAGGCATGGACCAAACCCCTTATGGTCTACTTACCTTGAGGGCAATCAGGAATAAGATTATAGATAGGGCAGATGAAGCTCTAAGCCTAGCAGGGACACCTCTTATCTGGGATGAAATTAAAGCATATCTTCTGCGTCTATACTCAAACAAGAAAAGCGAAGCTTGCCTTCTTAGCGAACTACAGTCACTACCAGATAACCTCACTCTGGGAAAACTCTTTTTTGCCATTTCCAAAATCAGAAGCCAACTGTTATCAAATGTATCCAACAGTGAACAATCACCTCATATGATAGACGCTAAGAAAGCCGTTTACAGTGAGATAGGTCTAAGCACTTTCATTACAGGTCTGAAGGAACCTCTTAGAACTATAATCAGATTAAAAAATTCCAAAACCATTGAGAGTGCATACGAGATGTGCTTAATCGAAACATCCCTATATCATAATAAAAGGCAGGGTTTTAGTAACGGTCAGAGCAACTTCACACCAAATAATCGTGCGGAGCCCAGAAATAGAAACGCCCCTTATCCAAACCAGAACTCTTCTCAGAATTATAATCAACATAAACAATCAAAGGCAGAAGATAATAAACGATCAAATACAAATAATAACCCCTTTTCAACCGGGAAACAACAATCCGGCAGCCTCCATAATATTGAAGAAAATTATGGAAACAGCAATCCGAATCAAAACAAAAATTTTCAAAGACCTCCCGTCTCGTCACTATAAAAACAGCGTTAAATGAATTCTCAATTAACAAACAAATTACAATTCCCTTGCCACCCGAATTTAAGTCGGAAGACTTACTAGACCTACTCCCATTTAAATTCCACTCTTTCTTCGATGGTCTTCTTGGAATGAACTACCTATTAAAAAACCAGGTAACAACTCCATGTAAAAACCAAGAATCCCAACATACCAATTCTGCTATATGGCGTACAAACTTCAAACGTATTCCATATTCCTGCTCATACAAAAACAATAGTTCAACTCCCTGTCCTTACCGAAAACGGTGATATCCATTGTCTTACACAAACTCTTAAAAATGACCTCATTGTTTCAGGCGGATTATATACTGCTTTAAACCAAAACGCTCATTTAGAAGTAATAAATCCCACCGACTCAGAAAACCTATTATACCTCGAACATCCTATTCAATCAACCCCATATGTAAAGGAAGACTACGTCGAACTCTTTAACATTTCAATGACTTCCAATGAAAATACTAACACAAATTTCTCTCTCGAACGAATATATTCTGACCACCTTAATGTAGAAGAACGTCTGAAATTAATTAACCTTTGTAAATCATTCTCAGACATTTTTTATAATACTTTTACTAACCAAATAACGCACTCTATCCCTACAACTGACAATATCCCTATTCATGTCAGATCTTACCGATACCCCTTCATCCATAAAGCAGAAGTCAAAAAACAAATCAATAATATGCTACAACAAAATATAATAAAAACAAGCTATTCTCCCTGGAGCTCTCCTGTGTGGATCGTTCCAAAAAAATCCGATAGCCCCGAACAGAAAAAATGGCGTTTAGTTATCGACTTTAGGAAACTAAACGACAAAACGATTTCCGAGCGTTACCCTATCCCTAATATCAATGACATACTGGATCGTATCGGGAAGTCAACATATTTTTCAAAATTAGATTTGGCAAGTGGATTTCATCAAATAGAAATGAGTAAGGAAGACACTGCCAAAACAGCTTTTACTGTCGAGGGTGGACATTACGAATTCGTCCGAATGCCTTTTGGCTTAAAAAACGCTCCAGCAACCTTTCAAAGAGTTATGGATTTCGTACTTGGAAATTTAATTGGTACAATATTGTAGCATATCTACCCTACCATTGCCTTAAGGCAAAGAGTATAATACATGGTGACACTTTGTCATGATGTATATAAATATATAAATACCCAAGAAGACCACATAGAACTATGT
Source organism: Zygothrica quintamaculata (assembly GCA_037044455.1). Lineage (NCBI taxonomy): Eukaryota > Metazoa > Arthropoda > Insecta > Diptera > Drosophilidae > Zygothrica > Zygothrica quintamaculata. The sequence goes on along the minus strand of JBAMBS010000339.1, from coordinate 86,011 downwards.
AAACATTCCAGCGCACGAGTAATACGATCCGTTGCTTATATACAAGCTGATCGCGGCGCGTGGGAATGCTGAGCATGCATTTTAGCAGCTCAAGTGGTCAACCAATACATAACATATGCATGCCTTCTGCATACATAAATAAAATACTCAGATATAAGCATGGTATGTTCGGGTTAGCTCATTCATTCATAAGATCATTCTGAATAAAGCAACACCAGGGGAGCAGTCGCTCCTAATGGTAAAACCAACACTAAAAAGGTTTATCAACACAACACGACACATCACCTACGACAGCACTTCACAACTGGAATTTGAGCACCTGGATATATTCCTGCCTCCCTTGCGGGAGATTAACAAGAACGTTACAATAAATGTTCTTAGTCTTGAGAGGATACATTTGGAGACACTGGAAACATCAAAGAGAATCATCCTCGCTAATGGTAGTTTGACCACATGCTTCAACACTTTACATCCATCGCTGTATGTGCGATTGCGTTAGGACTACTCTGGTCCCTTCGACGTTCCAAACATATTTTCTACACCATACAAGAGAATCGTTCTCAAATCATCGCACCATCGATCCCTTCGTTATGACCGTCGATCCATACTGAGCGAAGCAAAACAGACGTACTCAAAACTCCCTTCACTGGACTTTTTACACCCAAGGAACTCGGCCCTGACTAAACACAGGAAGCTCCCCATCGTGTAACTCGCGCAATGGCTAAATACGTGCAGAACTGTTTGTATGTGTAAGTATGTGTGTGTATGGCTGTATATATAGGCAAAGGGGCTCTCGTCGGGTACACTCGACTACAGATTTCTTACTTGTTAAAAAATCTGTTTGTAAATTCGACAAATTTATCATTTCAGGATTTTTTCTATGTTATTTGGTGTGCCAATGGCACTGGCCTTTATAAAAATTTTTAAGGGAACATGAATATTAAGAACATCAGCTACAAAATTAATACATATTATAGACATAAAATAAATAGAATATGAATTCTTTAAGATAAGAAAACACACTGTTGATGAATTAAGATCAAGTTACATTTATAATGACACCGTTAAACGGAATAATTCCACCTTACAACTGCACGGAATGTACTTGATACACTTCTGGAACGACTCAGTAAAAGTCAATGGGAAGAAATTTAACAATAAAGAAGCAACTATATTGAAGCCTGGCGTACCACTTATTCAGATGACCCCAGTGTAAGCAGAATGTCATCACATATTATCTCTGGAAGCCCTTTAAACCTGGCATATCAAAAATATAAAGGACCTTCAACAACTAAACACGCAGTCATCAACAAATCGCATCAAATCTATTTTATTCTCGAATACAATTCAAGTCAATTACAATTTCTTTCTTGTTTAATACAGATGAGTACACAATGCATTCGCTCTGCTTATTTAAGGCGATAATTAAAAAAATAAAATTGAATAAAGAGCATTCAGTGAACTGACTTTCCTTTCCCTTAAATAAAAAGAAGTTAAGCCCAACTAAATAGATTACTGGGGTAACCCTACTGATCAAGGTGTGTAATTTTATCACTCCACATTAAATAGAAAATTCTCGTGAAATGGCGAGCAGAACAAGAGACAATGCTTTTTTTATTATTAAACCCAATTTTACGTTCAAAATTATAAATATAATTACAATCAAAAATCTATGAGTATTTCACTTACATTTTTACATTCTGATTAATATTTATTTCTTTTATTTAATGTAATCTTTGCCGTTGTTGTCATTGATGCTGTACTGCTGCTATCGTTGTCTCACCGTTGATGTCGTAATTGTTGAATGTTCTTAGCGAATTTTATTAATCGTTATTTTTCCTTTTTAATTTTTATTTATATTGTGTTTTTTTCGTTTTTAGTTTTAATTTTACGTTTAAATTGTTCTTTTTGTGGCTTTTTAATTATTTTAACTTTTGTTCAGGTTTTTTTCTTTTAAATTTTTACTTGTTTTTCATTAAATATTTGTTTTTTTACCTTTTGTTCTATTTTTATTTCAATAAAATTGTTTTTAAATATTTGTCTTTACGTTTTTCTTAAGTTTTTATCTTTGCTTTTCATTTTTGTTTTAATGTTGTTAATAAATTTTTATTATTATAATTATCTGTATTTAAAAATTTTACCTTAAAGCTATTGCTTCTATTTAATTTTATTTTTCAAAAATGTTCATGTCAAATATGTTTTATCTTCATTTCAATATAATAGTTTTTAAATATTTGTCTTTAAATCTTTTTTTAAAATTTTGATTGTCTCTTCATTTTTGTTTTTACTTTGTTGTTACATATTTGTTTTCAAATAATTGTTTTAAAAATGTTGTTTTTAAATATTTGCTTGTAAACTTTTGCTATTAAAGTCTTGAATTTATTTTAATTTTTGTTTGTAAATAATTTGATTTATATTAACATGAATAATTTTTTTGTTTTTAAGCTTTTCTTTTTAAGGTTTGTTTAATTTGTTAAATTTTTTGTTTTTACTTTTTAATCATTTGTTATTAAAAATGTGTTTTATATTTATTTTTACATTTTTGTGTTTGTTTCCGATTTAATATATTTTTAATTTTTTGTTCTCGTTTTTACCAACGATAGTAAGTTTTTGCGGTAGTTTGTGTTAACGGCTATCTTTATTTTTTGTTGTGACTTTTTGACACTGTTAACACACAGGACGCACTATACCGAAATACAACAGAATAAAAACTGTACTGAAATTAGTTTTTGACAAGAAACTAGACGTTGAATTCTTTATTTATTGATGCGAAGGGTTTCGAATGCTCTTTCAAAATGAAACTCAAGCATCACTTTAAGCCACAAGTAAGCTCCAAAGTCGCGGCAGAGCCGTTAACAGAACGTCGACGCAGCACTTTGTGGAAAATCTCTTTAAGCGTAGATATGTGCAGCAGGGCTGTCAGATTAGCCATTTAGTGGCTGTTTCAGCCACTTTTGTATACAGCCACTAAAAATATGATTTCAGCCAATTTTGAAATTTAGGTGGTGACAAAAAAAAAAAAAAAAAGGGCAACAATTAATTTTTTTACTTCGCAGAATACGTCTTTCTATTCCTCAGCTATTACATGCAAAACTTTCAGCCACTTTCTTCACAAAAGTGGCTGAAATCAGCTATTTTCCACTATCAATATCTGGCAGCCCTGATGTACAGGCATCAAATTGCCATGTGATCGAGGCTTCGCTAGTGAAGTTTCTCAGACTTTTATGTGTTTGAAATGGTATAAGCATTCAGCGCTCTGTAAGCAACATTCTTCAAGTTGTTGACAACAGCAATATTTACTTTGGTATATTTGTTTAAACAGACGCTCATAAACATAAACACACAAATCTGCACACTTGAGGAAATTTTTTGTAAATAATTATGATGGTTTCAATTAACACCATATATAAATAATTATATTGATTAAATTTGTTATAAAGAAATTTAATCGTTTAAAACACAGATAACATTAGTCATTTAATTAACAAATAGAAATTTTCACAATATTATTTGCTTGATGTTATTAATAATAATAAAATAAAAGGCCAATATTAATTTCAGATTCCGATTGCAAACTTATAAAATCTAATCTAGTAACAGTTACAGACAACACTGGTTATCCACCCATGAAAGTTTTCACTGTAGTTGACAGTACCAATGTACGGATTAATACATATATAATACATATGCAGTACATATCGGTTATATGACGCACTGCTTATATGAAAAAATACTTAAATTCAAAATTATGTTATTTTAAACATAACAAAATTATTTAGAACTAAAATTAGCCTCATAATTGCAAAAAAATTACAAGTAAGAAGTCTGTAGTCGAGTGTACCCGAATACGAGAGCCCCTTTGCCTACATATACAGCTATACACACATATACACACAGTTCTGCACGTACTTAGCCATTGCGCCTTTTAGCCGCCCGCGCACTATAGCGCGGTGCCTAATGTTGTATAACTTCCGTGTTTATTGTTTAATCTTAACGAAATTTACAACGTAGATCAGGAATGGTCTTATTAGTACGTGTGCAAAAAATAATTTTGATCGATTGAGAATTTTGTCTTATAATCGATTTTTCGATTTGCGGGGGTCAGGGGAGGAAATTCGAAAAACCAAAACAAACTTGTATAGCGTACTAACATAGCAAATCTATATTCCAAATTTCGTTGCTCTAGCTCTTATTTTGCGCGCACTACTATACCCCCCCGGGCCAAATAACACCACTTTTGATGATGTATAACTTCCGAGTTTTTTGATCAATCTTACCCAGAATCACATCATCGATCAAGAATGGTCTAGTTATGATGTGTGCCAAAAATAAATTTGTTCGGTTGAAAATTGTGCTTCATAATCGATTTTTTCGAATTGCGGGGGTCAAGGGAGGAAATTTTAAAATCAAAAAATGTATTACATAAAAAATCATGATGAAAAACTTAAAACGTGTATTTCTTTAATATTTGGCTAATTTTTTTTATATATTTTATAAATATTTTTTATTTAAGCTACTTTTTGAATTTGAATTTTTTCTTACAAAAATATAACATTATCAGCATGGATATAAAACTATATATAATGATAAATTGAGAAAAAAACATTTTTTTAAATAAAATGCAATTTATAAATATTTAAAATATATATATATATATATATATACACACATATATATATATACATATGAATATATACATGTAAATTTAATTATTATTTATACAAAGAAAAGTTATATAACTAGAAGAATTTGTGGGTCTTATCTAATTTGAGCGCGCAGTGCAATATTGCTGGGTATATTTACATTGTTAAATTGCAGCAGTCTCACCAAATTGCGTACGAAGTCCTGTGATATCTTTAGCTCATCGTCAGCTTGTAGGCGTTCGTAGAGATCAAGTGCTCCTTCGCAGTTGTTTGCCCTGGCAAACTGTTCGAGCAGTAGATCATAGATTCGCTGTTCATCGATAGTGCGCTGCAGTCCACGCACACCTCTTGCCAAGCGCAGAAGTGTACGCACAGATCCTTCCTGTCCCAAATGTTCACAGTTTTTGAGCAGCAACTCATGATTTAGACGGAACTCTGGATTAATGATGAGGCGACGTAGTTGCGTCTCAGTTCCAGATTCAGCCAAAGCTAACAGCAATGCACTGTTCATATTGGCTGTTCCATGTATATTGCTTATTATCGCTGTCACATTGACCAGATGCTGTTGTGCGGAGTCCCTTGTTGTGCCAGGATAACGTTTGAGCTCAGCTTCGTCGTTATTGCTCATTTTCACCAATAGTGACAGCAGTTCAAACTGCAATGGAGTATGATTATACTTGTGAGCCAATCGCTGAAATTCTGCTATAGTTCCGTCGATATCTCCACGAAGCAGCCACTCCCGCAAAACTGGACCAAGTATTGCATTATGCGCCTGACAATAGCCAAGTTTACGGAGAAATTCAAATGTCTCAAAGGTAAGACTACGTTCTGGGTTTTGACAAGAAGCCTTGGCTGCCAATTGAGCCACATTGTTAAGCAGTTGCCAAACATTCCTAATAACATAATCGCCACCATTAATCTTATGCTGTACTGCGCGCTGTTGCAATAGTTGCTTGGCAGCATCCAGCTGCTTCTCGTGTACCAATAAGGCAGCGTAGTCAATTAGCTTGTGCTCATCTATCGTAAAATCTGCCACACAGAAGGTCCAAAATAGGTTAATAAACTGAAATTGATATCCAATTAAATGATGTCAAGATTGCAGCTACTTACTTGGATAAGTTTTCTCGAGACGTTGAAGGCTCTGACGGGCACGTGCTAAATTCTTAAGCTTTATATGTAGATCGAAAATGGCAGCTAGCATACCGGGACTGGTCTGGACTTTAAGTGACTCGCATTTGGCTTGCAGTTCGAGGGCACGCTCGAGGCGACCATCTCGTACACATAATTGCAGTAGGCGACGCAGTACACCACGTGTGTTTAACCGCTTAGACTCCAGTTCAATGAGATGGCATTCTAGTTCATCTAGGGTCATGTCGCGTGGATGTTTTATGAAGCCATCATTTGTGCCTGCATCACCTGGCAGTTTAAGTTCAGAATTACGCATCTTTTTCAGTGTTTTTGCAATCAAATCTCGCGTCTCGGCATCTGCATTATTTACGACACCAAGCAATGTCTCGGCCGCAGATGGAGATATTTGAATGTTAAGACGTTGAAACTCGTGCAAAAATCGCAGCAAAGCAGTTGGTTCCTGGCGTAAACGTGACTGTGGTCCACACATTTGAAGCAATAGCATACCCACAAAGTCCTCTTGACGCTGAAGAGAATGCTCTTGCAGCGCCTGTGTCAACTGAGCAAAAATTTCATAGCGTTTTGTGGCACGTACATGTACCGCCAGTGATGCAAGTGGGTTCAGTAGCGTCGAAAGTTGCACGCGCGTTGGATATCGTTGTAGAAGTTCAATGGTTCCGGATAGCTGTTGCTGTTGCAGCAAATGCATAAGAACATATACCAGTGTCTGTGATGCGCGTACACCATGGTCGTCAAGTTTTTGTACTGCTTCCAACGGTTCCTGCAACGTCTGCCACAGTTGTGGAAACACATAAAGACGCAAAGTCTGGTCATCGCACTCAACACCCAAGCGCTGCATTTCACCGAGCACTCGGAATACACCATTCTCTCCTTCCCGTTTATATTGATGGAGTAGCAGAGCCCAAAAGTAATGCGGACGCAAAAGCTCACCTGCAGCCTTAATAGCCTCAAGACAATTCAATCCAATTTGTGGCTGTAGGCGCATTGCCAACTCTGTAATGACCTGAAACGCACGCGTGTTTTGACCACTGTCACGCAGCTGACTAGCAAACTGCATCATTTGATCGAATGGTGTTTGCGCACGAAAGAGTTCCTGCAACAGGAGCGAAGCATATCCATCGATGTTTTGGTTTTCATTGTACCTTGGTGCTGGTAGAATTGATATAAGTTGTATCACAATGTTCGCTTGGCCACGATGGAGCAGTTGTATGCAAAGGCTACATATTTCGGATGGCACATTGCAACCACTGACATAATCTGAGGGAAGCTCTGTAATCAATTTCTGCATTAATGGTATGTCTACCTTATTAGTGTCCAATACAGCGCGCAGCATTTCTAGCAGCTGGGCTGCATTGAACTGTTTAGTATGCTGCTTAAGCAGCTGGCGCGCTTTGTCCAGTGCTGAGTTTTCAACATAAGCTACAAAGCACAGGGAATGAGTTGCGATATTCGGTGGAATACTTGCAGCACGCATGCTACTTAAAACTGCCTCCGCACCATTTAAATCGCCACTACGCGCATGGGCAAGTAGTAGCGCATGAAAATTTCGTTCCGATAGGGAAAATTTAAGGTCACGCATTTCTGCTAGCAGTTGAGTAGCCTGGCGGATATTGCCACTAGCACCGGCTGCATCCAGTAATGCGCTGTATAGGTCTGCACCAGACGGTCCATTGTATACTGCAATCTCAGCAAGCAGTGTTTTATGATCAGACACCGTCATTTTATTCTGGCGCAGCACTTGAAGTCGCGTGTAATAATGTTCTAGTGTTGGCTGCTCCACTTTAAGAAGCTGCTTCCAGAGACGTTGAAACAGTCCTATGCGCTCACTGCTGCTCTGCACAGGCAGTAGCTCTGGCACGCAAGCACCCAACAAGAAATGAAGTTGATCAGTGGTGAGCAATTTCTGCGCGTCATCTGATTTTGACTCCAGCTCCTGCAGAAAACGTTCACAGTGCTCATAGCGAAGTAAATTATGTTGTTGATAATGCAATTTCAATTGTGCCCACAAATCTTCAATGCTCATATTAGTGGCTTCACTAGTTCCAGTTTTTAATTTGCTATTACGTTTTCTTTGCATGCCAGCAGCTTTCACGCCAACAGTTGTTGCATAGCTACATGTACTTGTAAATATTGCCGGCATGATAGTTGGCTGGGTCAGTGCCATTGCATAACGTAGGTGCTGCTGCGCTCTTGGTGCCACATTTGTTGCACGAACTCCAGCAACACGCAATGAGGAGCGGAGGCACACATTTTTCAAAAGATTAGTGCGTAACATGGCGACCGCAAAGGCGATAAATCGCCAAAGAAACAAAAGTTTAACGAAAACAAGCAAACGAAGAACGATAGAAGACACGCGCCGGTAAAACAGGTGAAATTATGTTATGGCTTAATATCGATAGGCATTTTCAATTTAAATATATTTTATTATCGATGTTTACTGTAAGAGATTTTGACAAAAACTGAATGTTTCAAACTATTTGTTAATCCCAGGTTAACATTTTGAAGAGCTGAATTTGATGTATATTGTAAGGTAAACTGTTTTAAAATAAAATAAGAAATGAAAATACAAAGCAAATAATTTATTGCTCAGATTTTAGATGTTTATTAAAAATATACATTAGTATATATACAGAAACTATAAGTTCATAGTTTGAGTACATCTCAAGCGAATTAATTAAATGTGAACGAATAAAAGAAACTAGTTCAGTTTACTTACTTCTCTGATAAAATCAGTGTTGCCAGTTTAGCATATAATATGCTAGATTTAGCATATTTTAAACTGGAAAAGCATATAAATTTGGGCTCTAGCATATAGCATATTTTCTAGCATATTTCAGTTTTGATTTAGCTTACTTTTTATTAGGTAATCTATTACAAGAAAAATAAATTTTATATCAGTTTAAAGTAAAAGACGTTCAGACAACAACGAATTTTGTTCATTTTTGACTATAATTACTTGTTGCGATTATGCCTAAAGTTGCATATAAACAAACACTTCGCGATGCCTAGATGCAAAGTAGTGAGTTCAAGGATTGACTGCGCAAGCATCCAAGCGACGTAACAAAGGCATATTGTTTCCGTTGCAAAGCAACAGTAAGAGCAAAAATTTATGATCTTAGGCAGCATGCTGCAACTAAAAAGCATTTATCAACTATTGGTTTCATAAGTAACACGAACATATTAGAATTTCCAAGGAAATGCATTAAAACGCCGATACAAAAAGCAGCGCTCTGCTTGTATATTGCAAGTGCTGCTACTCTTATGAGTTGCCAACAAAATATTTATCAATGATTAATTCCAATGAAAAATATACAACGAAAGAAACTGAGAATGACATTCACATTATAGATGAATATTTCAATTAAATTCTGATGTATGAAACAAGTTTTTCCTATGTTTTATTGATGATTTAGATTAAGCATATATTTCAGCATATTCTTTTCATTTTTAGCATATTTTTACTGCACATCTAGCATATTTTCGTGCTTCAAACCTGGCAACAAATTATTATTTTATCCAAAGGAAGTGTCCAACAGGTTAAACTGGTTCCAACAACAAAGCCGAACTATTTACAACTTGCAGCCAAAAACCTTGTATTTCTTATTTCTTCAGAATGGTAATGAACCTTTTTAATATATATTGAAGACGTTGCTTAAAATTTTTGAATTTAATAGACATAGACTGAGATACAAATTAAAATTGATCCTATGGAATCAATTATATATGTATGAACTTACATCTAAGAATAGGAGTTTTTGGCCTATTAAATAATTGCAAAAGCATATCAATTGTATTCATAAATAAAATCTACAGCATTTTTTCTTTAGAGTTTTCTCAGTTTGTTACGTCTAGAAAATGCCATTATCTGTGAATGGTAAATTGGCCACGACGAAGTTTTTGGCCTATTAAAGAATTGGAAAAGCCTAAAAATTATATTCACAAATAAAATCTATAGCAGGTTTTCTTTAGAGTTTGCTCAGTTTGTTACGTCTAGCAAATGCCATTATCTGTGAACGGTAAATTGGGCCACGACGAAGTGTGTCGAGTTGGTTGCACTCATCGGTTAGAGCATCAAGCACTTGTTGCCGCCATGGCTGAAGTAAGAGGCGTTTGGTTGCCATCAGTGATCCAGCAGGCAAACGAGAATGCTGTTCCATACGCGCAAAGAATTCCTGTTCATTATAAACCAAGCTGGCTATAAACCCATGCCGCAATGCCGCTTGTCCATCAAGTCGCTCACCAAACAGAAGCAACTCTGCTGCCTTGTTACGTCCCAGCAGCTGTGGTAGAGTCCAGCTAGAGCCCGCTTCAGCACAGAGACCAAGCTGTGAAAATGGCAACCAAAATTGAGCGGATTCTGTGGCATAAACAATATCACAGAGGGCGCAAATGGTAACGCCCAAGCCAACACAATTACCCTGCACCAGACCAACTACGACCTTCCGATTGAACAGAATCTTCTTCACCAAGGCCTTCATCACAAAGTTTGATGCACGAAAGTGTATATTTAATGCTTCATCGCCACCATTATGTTGCAATGTTAATAGATCGGTCAGGTCATTGCCCGATGTAAAAGCGCTTGCATTACCCGTGATCACAACAATGTTTATCTCAGAATCTGCATTAGCTATATCCAAAGCACGCATCAACTCATAAATGGTGCGACGACGTAGTGCGTTTTGCACCTCTGGTCGATTAAATTGTATAATTAAGAGCCGCCCTCGTCGCTTTATCAACAGCTCCTTGAATGACTTAAAATTAATCGCAGCGGCAGCTCCACTCATTATGATGTTAGCAAACAGACTGATACACACCGACCCATTTTATTTAATTGCTGCCTAGACTTGCACAGGAGACAACAAGCATCGGCAAATTCTCTCTGATTATCTGACATCGTGTACGCCTCGTATGTTTGTCTCCTATCACTGCTGGATGGTCAAAGTGCAGCAACCAAAACAATGTGTGGCACTCAATCTCCCCCTCCATAATTCGAAGACAAATATACTATAACGAAACTTCTGGCAGGCTACACACCTAATTTCTGCGTACGTTGTTTGTACTCAAAAATAAATATAATATATGCAGAAAAAAAGAATATATATACATGTATATATATATATATATATATATATATATATACTAGTAGGTAGGTAGGTGTGCGTTGAATATGTAAAGCAGACAAAGGAGCGTGCTTACATACACACACACACACACATATGAATATATATATATATATTGTTGTTGTACCAAAGCAAGCTATGTACACAACAGCAATAACACAAAAAGAGAATAAGATAAAAATATGATATATTTTTGACAGATAAATTTGTAGATTCTATTTGTTAAATAAAAAAATTTAAACTTTAGAGAGATAAGCACAACATTATAGCAGATATATTTTTACTGAAGAAATCTCTTATCATAAGAACATCGTAAAATTTTTATAAGTGTATTTTTCATTCAAACTACAAGACAAACGTTAAATCTTTTGCTTTTAACCGAATTTTCTTAAGCTATCGATAAAAAAAATTTGTAAGATGAATAAATAGTTTAATACAATTTTATCGCTTGAATATCAATTTAATGGTATGTTATTATTCTGCAATACCTATTTATAAAGTCTATCGATATATGTTTTTGTTATCAGCATGCCGCCGCATTTTGTCAGATTGTCAACACGTTGGTTTTAGGTAGCGTTTACATTTAATTTATCCGAATGAGCAACTTGAATCTGCGCGTGTCTGCGCTTAAACTGTGTGCGCATCCAAAACGATTTGCTAAAATGCGCGAGACACTTGCTCCCATGCCACCAAAATGGCTAAACTGTGAGTAACAGAACAGAAATCTCCTGCTATTAGCAATGTGAATTATTTTTATGCTATTTAGCACAACTCGATTTTGTACTGCAGTTTGCATCGGCCACAAGCTGCGGCGAGCAAATGTCTGTTGCCAAACAAATCTTTCGGAACTCTAATTCATTTACATTTCTGGCTGATTTATTATTTTTGTGCCCTTTGAAGCATCCCGTGCGTGGTGTATTAACAAAGTAAGTTGTAAAGTCTATCTCTTTCTGTCTCTGTTTCGCTTTAATTATTATTATTTCATTTTTCAACAGGCTTTTCTCAAATGATGAGCGAGGTAACCACAAGGAAGAGTCACTACTAAATGCATTACGAGGAACCATTCGAAGTTTAACAAGCAGCATTAAAGACAATTGTATAGAGATTGATTTCCTAAACGATATCATCGTATCTGTTGACGCTTGCCTACATAATTTTTCCTATGGACGCGATGCACTCTCTAAAGAAATACAACTTTTTATACCGCTTTTGCCTGGGGTATTTAAACGATATTGGGATAATATTCGGTATTATTTATCTATTAAAGATTCAGATAGTTTTTTTTTTAAGTTAATCCATAAATTATTTATAGTGAACCCAATGGAGAGCTCTCACCGACCAGACGCAATGAGCTTTATTTGTTTGTACAAAATTTGCTAAGATTTCATGTCAATTTTATGGTGGAATACAACGAGCAACTGGTACCAGATCAATGCCAGCCGCTGCGACTAGTGAATGATTTAGCAAAAAGTGTAGCACAAAATAAAGATATACCCTGGGATGTACGCTCCTTAGCAGGATTAGCTATAGGACATAATGCACGTTTTTTTAATGAGTTCGATAATTATCTAATTATTTGTCATGAGATGCAGAGTATTGCAGATTTGCCCGTAAAAGCTGCATCGCTATTAATGCTTCAAAAATGTGATTATGAAAATCGTGCGGAGCAAGCATTAAACATATTAAAGCGGATTATGGATCAAGTCAAGGAATCCGGACACAATACAACTTTGCTCGTTTATATATCAAAGCATTTACATACTTACGCCAAGTCTCTAGCGTTTATACACCTGAAAGATCGTGCTCTTTTAATGTATAATCTCATACTGGCCACATTACTACGTTTTACTCTTGAACATATGTCGTCAAATGTTGATTCCATTCGCCACATGTGCGCCAACGTGTTACAACAGGTGTTGCGACATGCGAAATCTGTTGGTCAGATCAAAATTATTGATCAAGTCTATACATATTTTAAGCGTCATCGCGTTCCACTGGCCACATTCTGTCTTATGGTAGAACAGTTGGTAGAGGTAATGGGTACGAGATCCGTCCTGCAAAATTGTCCCAGTATCTTTGAAAAGTTATTTCCCAACTCATTGGGATCCGAGGATTGTGTGAATTCGTTATTCAAGTGTAAGTAAATATTGAGCAGAAAAGTGAAGCTAAGTTAAATTTAATTTATTTTATAGGCATGATGACCGTTGCATACAAAGAGGAAACCTTTAAAAATTGGCACAACTTATGGTGTATAACACTAATGCGAGCAGCACAGCCATGCGACGAACATTTGGAGAGCATTGAGCGGCTGATCAAGGCGGCCGTTGAACTGGATCCACAGGTACTTGCCTCAATACTAAGGCAACGTAATTTACCGTGTAGCAGCAAACTGACAGCTATGTTGGTTGCACGTCGCCATGCCGCTTATTGTGGTCAGCAGAAAGACGAGGAAATGGAACAAGTACAGACAGCTTTTATGGGAGTGGATGACAATACACGTTTGTTGGCACTCGGCTTTGTAGTGGAGACACCGCGTCCAAGTGAACCCTATAGTCAGTTCGATTTGGATGCAATTATTTGCTATATGCAGCATAATATCAACAATTCCAACGCCCATGTGCGTCAGATTGGCTATGGACTATTGCAAAAGGCGTGTAAGCGACTCAAATTGAATCTGGCACAGGCATTGAAGGACACGAAAACATTATCTGAAGATCATATGTTAATCAGGTTTCTCGATATGCTGTTGAATATGTTGGGCTTAAATTTGTTTCCTACCGCCAACTATGGTCGTCGTTGGTTATCGATGCGATTACTTGGTGATTGCATTAATATGATGAAATCTTTGAAAATGTCCTGGGAGGATCGACTTCCACCACAGACTTTGCCCTTTTTGGATCACTGTCTTCGTGACAGCTACGAGCATAACAAAGCTTTAGCAGCGGATCTTTTGGGCATTCTGCAGAAGATTTCACGACAGAAGCCGGAGCAAATTATGAAATTGTTATTATCGCAGCGTCCACCGGATTCAGCCACTGGCGCCTATCAATTAGAGGTCTACTGCCAGGCACCGGAAGTGGAGCATCCATTGCCACAGGAAGAAGTTCCAATAACAAATTTTCCGAAGAAATACCCACGTTATTATGCAGCCTTACAGTGGTGCCTCGACAAGCTCCGCACGGGTATAGCTCAGGCACAAAGCGATTTGGAGATTGCATCGAAGACTAACCCATTGTATGGTCTACTTTTTGCCATTAGACATCTGTTGTTAAAACTAGATCTTACTGCATTGGCCAAGGAATTACTCTGGCGAAAATATGTGGAAGATTTTTTAAGCGTCTGTATGACGATTAGTGAGTTGATGTTGCCAGTGGTGGCAAGCGAGTCTCCCGAAGGACATTTGCCAGAAAAAAAACCTAATGAAAATACGGAACCCAATGTAGAATTGGACACACTTTCGATAGTACCACAATTGGTGCTATTGTGTGCTTGGCGTAGCATGAAGGAAGTCTCACTTATATTGGGGGAACTGGTAAGGAATGCACCATTGCAGCAACAGCAACACAAGGAACAAGGGGAGTGTTTTTTACTAAGTCAAAAGCAAGTGGCGGATATTGGTGAACACTTTTTATTGCTGCTCTCAGAGATTAAACATCGCGGTGCCTTCGAACAGGCCTATGTGGGTTTTACAATGCTCTGCCGTCGGTTTTGGGAAAGCAATGAACCGGCGTTGAATCGATTGCCACCCGTTTGGTTAGATGAGGCAATGCAACTGATCTCTGGTGAAGGCACTAAGGAGATCTGTGCAACAAGACGCAGCGCTGGCATGCCCTATATGCTGCAGGCACTTATCTGCACCGAACTTAAGCTAGGCACCCATAACACCTTCAACAAGAGCATGTCCTCGTTACTTAAAACATGCAAACATCGTAGCCCCAGCCCGGCAGCATCCATTGCCCGTAGCCATGCACTCAACATAATGCGTGCCCTGTTCCGCTGCAGTGAATTGGCTGATCTGGTGTCCGAATTCATTGGCTGTGGTGTAGTTTGCGCATTGGAGAGTCTTATTGCATTTGAATGGGCAGAAAGGAATAGTGCCACACTACTGCTCTCTGCGCTCATGGTGCGTATCTTTGGTGTGGAACGTGCTCGGGATGAAATGGGTGGATTGCATGTTCGCAATTGTATGACTGGACGCATATTCTTTACACGTTATCCCCAGCTATTTGATTATTTCTATCAAGGGCTACGTCAGGCAGCCGCACAACAGAAATCAGCTGGCGGACAAACAGTTCAATTGGATGCCATGCTGCAGTTGCTCAGCCGTCTCTATCCATCCGCGCTGGAAGGCTCTGAGACTAGTTTGAATGTGAGTTCCAATTATTTTTCCCCAAAAACATTTCCAATAATTAAATTATTATATACAATTATAGCTTAGTGAATTTG
The DNA here is from genome assembly GCA_037044455.1 of Zygothrica quintamaculata. Taxonomy (NCBI): domain Eukaryota; kingdom Metazoa; phylum Arthropoda; class Insecta; order Diptera; family Drosophilidae; genus Zygothrica; species Zygothrica quintamaculata. The sequence goes on along the minus strand of JBAMBS010000339.1, from coordinate 70,653 downwards.
TGCCATTCCTGCAACAAATCTGTTATGTTCATGATAATATGACACGACAGAGGGCCAGTAAAGTGTTGGCAAATTTTGTTAGTGTGCCCTTAGCCACAAGGCGTTTTAAAAGGATATGCATGGTGCTCAATGTGATGAATACTAAAAGAAATAAGGTTAGTTTAGATATTAAACACTTAAAGTAAATTTATGAAAAAACAAATTATGATTATCGAGCAAGCAACACTAATTGCGCCTCTCCTCGGCCCTTGCACATTTTGTCTCATTGCTTAGAGCAGGACAACAGAAGTCAATTGCTGACAGGGATAGAAAGCAAGGACTTTTTCTCTACAACTCAACTTTGTTTCGTGTTAACAAAAACTGCTCAATGCTCAAATATTTAAAACACATTTGGCATAAATAGAATTATTTTAGTATCCTTAAGATTATTGCATAGAATCCTAGTAAAAATATATTTTAAATGAGATTTACTTGCTTTCAGAATTCGAATTTTAAGACTGATTTTAATGGCTTACATGGATATTTGCTGCAATTGCTGGAGCTATATCGGTTAGTGCGCTGGCAGGATGGAAAATTAATTTCATTGGCATTGCTGACACTGTCCATGACAGCTGTACAGATGTGCGAGCAGGATATATTTATATTTAAGGCTGTAATTAAGGTGCATATTATCATCATGCAGGATTTAGAGAATTTATCAAAGCTTAATGATAAGGTCCTCAATGCACTGACTGCCGTCTATAACTTGAATCATAGGAGCATCTATAGACAGTGTGAACACTATGCGATCTCACCAAAATTCTTTCAATTATTTGCATTGCATTTGCATCGTTTAAACCTGGATGTGAACAGAATAATGGATCATATGATAAAGGCTCTGGTTAAACCAAAAGAGCTGCCGCCAGCTTTGGAACAATTAAAAATTGATCTATGGCTGTATGTACTTATAAAACAACCAAATAAGGCTACTGTAATCCGTGGACTGGTGGATAATTATGAACTAAAGTATTTTAAATTTGATAAGGACGTCATTACCTATTATAAAGCATTGGGTTCAACACTTACCCATGCACTGGCACAGAAATTGTTTGAATCAACGGAAGTGCAGAAGCATGTGTTGAAGCTTTCGTCAGTTGGTTTACAGGAACCAGGTCTAAATAGTCGTGTACATACGACGCTGGCACTATTAAGCAAATTGGAGCTATCAACAAAGGAATTGCTGGATCGTACTAGTCCTGACACCGAGCCGGGTGTGTTGCTCTGTATAACACGTTTAGTTGTACAGCAAGGTATGCAACAGCAGCAGGATTTGTGGCTGCCACTATTGCAATATGCACTAAAAGTAAGTGCACCTAGTCAAGGTCCTTATCTGCGGTTTAAAGGCACTCAATTTGTGGATCGGCTCACAGTGCATGTGAGACATTTGAGAGATACAAAAGATGTCCAAATTATTGGCAATTATATGCGACTGGTGCTACAACTGTTAGTAGATGAGTCCGAGCTGGTGCGAAACTACACAGCTGAAATGGTATCCAGCTGTATGAAACCTTATCTAGCCAAAGATGTGGACACCGAACATATTAAAATGCTAAGTCTAGTGCCTATGGCCGCCGAGAAATACTTTATCCAACATATGCTTGATAGTCTTCAATCGTTTGCGGACAATGGTAGTTTCCTTATAGGACTATTCAATACAATTGTGGAACCATTTGTTAGTCCAGAGCTGCTAGAGGGTCGCGTATTGGAACAGGATCACACAAAACCAATAAAGCCTAATGATGAATCTGAAGTCTTTGATAAACAGGAAATCAATTTATATTGCGAAGGACTCCGTGTTGTTTCAGAAGTAGCCAAATGTTTTAGAGCAGCTTTTCCAAACAATAAAGAACTGATCAGCGCACTGGATGCTCTGGAAAAATTGTGTTCCTATTCATCATATGAAGGACAGGCGTTTATACCGCGTGTTCACACTTAATGTGTCTATTTTCCAGTTTATTTTCAAATATTGCTATAGAGGCTTTAACTCAAGTACAATTAAGAAACTTGTTTTATAGATTTTAATTTGTATAAGTGATTATGATATATTTGTTATGAACAATATATATACAATTTGAGCTAACTTAAGTATTTTCAGTTTACTTATTTTAAAATCTATATGCCAAATATATTGGTCCAACAGTTTTTAAATTTAAATTTTTTTCTTTGAGACCTTGAAATCTCTTTAACCCTGTTGGACACCAGTTGTTGACCAGACGAAAACACACCTTCGTATATGTATAATACACAAACACACGAAATACTTAAACTTGTGTGTGGTTGTGTTTATTGGTTATTCAGCCATTCGCCGATGGTCAAGGCCAAAATGTGTTGCTACAATTATCCAATTGATATACGATTCGTACAGTAATAGTTGATAATTTTTTGGTCTAAATGAAAGTAGGAGCTAAACGAGGTGCATTGGTCGTCACCATACAATCAAACAAACGGTGTATTCCAACGTAATGGGATCAGAAAAAGTAAAGCGAAACGTAAGTTTTTAACGACCATATTGGTTCTTGTTAACGCAAAAAATCGTTTCAATACTCCAAAAGGTGTTGGTCAATTCAATCGGTTGGCTACGTAATAATTTTTTGACAAACCACTAAATGTTCTGTAAAATATTTTTGTCAACAAACTAACGGGAACCGGTACACGATGGGAAACCCTCGATGAAGTCCGTTGGGAAAATTTTACTGCTTTAAATAATTCTGTGTGGATGTTTTGTTTTATATCTAACCGAATCGTTAAGAGAGTTCGTTTCATATTTCACATTTTTATTGTAATTGTCTTTTCTTTCTTATACTTTCTTTCTACCTTCTTCCTTTAAACCATTCTAAAGTAAATGGATTTTATTCCATAGTTGTCTAAATCTAAGCTTTGGCAGGACTCTTGAACCAAACGGCAAATTCATTGTTGGAAAATTTAGCTTTGTTAAGCAATCTATTTTTTATTTGTCAAACAATGAAAACAAACACCATTGACCAGTAAGAAAATACTGCTAATAGCCAAGTCCATATGATATCATTTTGATGATTACACTACACTACAGAATACTGAGGCGAAATTAAGCATAAGCTCACTATATGATTAAATAAGTCAACTTCGCGCCTTTATTTAGACTTTAAGTCTAGCAATATTGCTCAGATTGTTCAATATCTTACAAAATTTAAACTTAATTTCATTGATGGTATCAAGAAAGTCGGTATCATAGTAACTTAACTAGGCGCTGAATTTCTGAATGAAAAAGTGGCATCATTGGTAGGTAATCGATCAAAACGAGTCCTTTAATCAGCTGATAGCAGTGAGCAAGGTGAAAGTCTTTATATTGAATCTTTAAATTTTTTTTTTTTAATTTGTTCAACTTAACAATAAAATAATATAAAATTACAAAAAAAAAGTGAAAACTAACAAGTAAATATCGTAAATTAATAAAATAATATTAAGATTGTTTGTTGGTATACATATTAATTGTAGAAGATCGAATTGATATTAATGACAGCGAATCGTAAATAGTTCAAAGTTTATTTCAACGTATTAAATAAATCTTCAATCTGTTGGATTAATACTGCCAAAGTTTCTTAAAATTAAATATAAAAAAACTAGTTTTTATTAACTGGTAGGTAACGTCGGTTGATCAATCGTTTAATCTGGCTGTTACCACTCTCCCGATACAAACCTTGAGTATTTTAAATTTATGTAATGGCCGTTATGTTGTATTTTTTTTATATTTCTCTTTCAGTATATATAACTAAATTAATAATGTTGTACTTGATACATAATATAAATAAAAAAACCACTATATTATAGTTATAATGCATATTTTGCAGTACTATATATAAATTTAATTTTAGTAAAAAGATCTGTTACGGCGTTTTATGAAAGAGCGATAGTATCATGTAAACTGCTATCGATAACAAAGCACGACGACACGCCGGCCGCAGTTAAGAAATATATTTTGAAATATCGATACATGAAACCATCTCTATACAGAGCGCCAGTCTGATAAGATGCTCGTGAGCGTGTGTGTCGAGCGTCCGTGTTGAAAAAAAATTTTTCGCTGCGTGTGCGTGTGATTTGACTGCGGCAGCTGCTGCTGTTATTTATTTTTTGTTGTTTTTGTCTTGTTTCTTGAATTTGAATGTTAATATGCATTAACACTTAATGCAAGCACCAAGTATGCGATGCTATTTACTTCCAATAAGAGTGTTCCTTCAGAAATATTGTTAAAGAAAGCGGGCGGGCGTTCGCCCCAGTGGTCGCATTGTATGTGTGTATGTTTGTGTATGTGTGCGTATTGTTGTTGTTAACATGATGGGAAAATACAAATGTTAATTTTTAAGATTTATAAATGAGAATTTAAAAAGCGCCTTGTTTTTAGCAGAGCCCTGCTGCTGCAGTTTTGTGTATCTTTTTCAACGCGTGTGCGTATGTGTATGTATATTACTGTATATAAATATATTCATTTACATGTGATGGTGTGTATGTGTGCGTACCTATGATTGCATTAATTTGAGTTTTCTTTTGTTGATGTTGTTTTAGCAATGTGCCCAGTGCCCAATATGTGTGTATGTATATGCATGTAAACGTGAACAAACTACGAACAGCGTTGCCATATCGTTACAATTGAGCGAACGTAAACAAATGTCTTGTAACTTTTTGGCTTACATACATGTATTCACATGTTTGCGTGTGTATCAGTTAATGTAAGCGTGTATTTGCGCGTGTGTGTACGTGAGTGTTGTCGCCTTTGCATAAAAAAAAATAAAATTGCAGCAGCAGTCTTTGCCGTTGTTGAGCATTAATTGTGTTGAAATCTATATTTAATGCTATACCGTCTTTTTTACGTTTGTTTACTATTAAAATATAAATATAAAAAAATGTTGCATATTTTGTAGGCTAAACGAGCACATGAGTATTTAATAATAAAGTCAAAAGACAATTTAAATAAATAAATAAACAAACAAAGCATCAAATTTCAATAGCACAGCGCCTACGCGGGGCGGTTAAACAACCAAATGGCGCTGCTGCTGCCAATGCCCAGAAAAGGCTTTGGCTTAAACTATTACTGGTATTCCCAGCTCACCTAATAAACACTTTGTGGTGAGAGAGAGAAAGAGCGAGAGAGAGAAAAAAGAGTGCCAACATAGGAGAGAGTGTGGTGCGTGCGAGCAAGAGTAAGGTAAATATACAAAAATGTGTACACGTGTATGTGTGCCTGCGTGTATATATAAATATATATATATATATATATATATATATATATATGACTACTTGTAGCAAACGTCAAAGCATGACTTGCACAGTACACGCATATTTACACGCATACAAACATACATTACCATATGTAAATGTAAATGTATTGGTTTTAACAGATCTCGCATAGATTTAACCCTTACGCGTATTAATTGCCTAGAAATAGAAAATGCAAATGTGCGTAGGATGAACATCTTAAGAAAAATTTCCCCACTTTTAATATATAAAGAGATTGAAAATTAAAAGCTCTTTTCAAATTAGCAAATAAATAAAATATGATTTTATACTTAATTTTATAGTAAATATTTAAAACATATTTTAATTCAATTAAGTTTTCTTTTTGCTGAAAGTTGTATCTAAGCTTAAAAAAGTGTCCTTTAAGGGATTTCAAGTAAAATTCCATTCCAAACTCGCTTCACGATTTTAATGAAGAGACTTGTCGTTTGGGGAAAAACTTCAACAACAATTTTCATTGTTTGTCACGTGCCAACACTTGAGTTAAAAAAAAGACGAAGAAAAAGCTAAAACGACAGCAAAAAAGGTGAAAAGTGAAGTGGAAACTCGCTTTAGCCAGTGTCTTAACGGTGTTTCCCTTTGACATACATTTAAGCTCTGGGATATATGGTATAAAATTAATAGAACTAAAATCTACTTTAGTACTAAAAACTAAATAAATTAAAAAATTTTCGCTTTTTTTTTATAATATTAAAAGTAAAATTAATACAGATTCCACACGCTAAATATAATTTCTTGAAATATTACAAATATTTCTTGAAAATATTTCTGTTAACTAAAGTTAACTATTGTTGATAATATTTATTGTTATATCTTTAATCTGTTAGTTAGTTTGTTGTACCATAAGAATTGCTTGGATCGATTTGTTCTAGAATTGAATAGATATCTTCGGGGATTTCCATTTTCATTTCCTTGCGTATATTTTTGCAACAATTTTACGGTTGAAAAATATTTTTCCCATGTTTAGCCCCTTTGCCTTTTTGTAAAAAAGAAGCAAAGCGGTGCTATTGGAAATGTGCAAAATCCAAAAGTATGTAACACATAGAAATAATCATCGGAGACCCCATAAAGTATATATATTCTGAATCAGGACGACTGACGTCTGTCTGTCCGTCTGTATGAACGCCTGTTTCTCAGAGACTATAAGAGCTAGAGCAACCAAACTTAAAATCTAGATTCTTTATGTTCGTAGGTTATACGAGCTTGTTTTTGATTTTTGAATTTCCTCCCCTGACCCCCGCAATTCGAAAAAAAACGATTACTAAGCACAATTTTCAACCGATCAAATTTATTTTGGGCACACATCATAATTAGACCATTCTTGATCGATGTTGTGAATCTGGGTAAGATTGATCACAAATTTCGGAAGTTATAGATTATCAAAAGTGGCGTTATGGGCCCCGAGGGGGGTATAGTAGTGCACGCAAGATAAAAGCTAGAGCAATGAAATTTAGAACGTAGATTTGTTATTTTTGTACGCTATACAAGTTCTTTTTAGATTTTCAAATTTCCTCCCCTGACCCCCGCAATTTGAAAAAATCGATTATAAGGTACAATTCTTAACCGATAAGATTTCTTTTTCGCACACATATTAAGTAGACCATTTTTCATCTACGTTGTTAATTGAACAATAAACACGGAAGTTATACAACATTAAGTACCGCGCTATAGAGCGTGGGGGGCTAAAAAGTGCGCGCAATGGCTAAGTACGTGCAGAACTGTGTGTATGTATGAGTATGTGTGTGTATGGCTGTATATGTAGGCAAAGGGGCTCTCGTAGTCGGGTACACTTGACTACAGACTTCTTACTTGTTTCTTATAATTCTTTATTCTTTCGTAGGAAAATTTACCCCAAGGGAATGATTTTATTTTATTTATTTTAATAAAAAAAGAAAAAAATTTAATTAAAAACTACTTATTACTTTTTAAATTGTATAAATAATATATAGAAACATCCAACTTTTAAGTTTCAGAGCTTCTTATGTATTTATGTTATTTCTATGTAGGTGAATTTAGCCCTTAAAAAAAATTAAAATTGGTATTTTTAACTTAAAATTAAATAAGAATTATTATTTATTTGAAACTTCTTATAAACATTTGAATAAAATTTTACTTCTGATGAAATATATAAGAAACTTTAAATATATTCTAAAAATTTTAATTTTCTATGAATCTAATAAAAAAATAAACAAAAAAATTGAAAACTAAATCTAAACAATAATGAACTTTTTATTATTATTCTTCAAATTTAAGTAGTATTATAAAATAAATTTTCAATTTTCATTATAATAGTTGCAATTTGAATCGATTGTATTGTATTTTTATAATTTTAGTCTAAGGAGATTATAATAAATTTAATTTTTAAAACACAATTTAATTCTGTTTTTATAGGCTTTTATTATAATTGTTTTATTTTTATAATTTTGTTTCGTAAGTTTTCAATAGTTTTTGTATAAGATTCAGAAATGAATTTTAAAATAAAAATATTTATAATTTTATTTTCAGTTTAAATTTTTTAAAGTTTATTTGTATATTTATTCTGTATTTTTATTTTTATTTGCAATTTGTTTAGCTTTATCAACAAATTTTGTGTAGAATATATAAATTATAAAATAGAATTTCCAACACATACAAGCTTTAGTTGGGATTCGAACCCTAAGAAAATGTAGCTTGAACTTTAATCTAGTCCCTTCGTCCACCAGGAACGGCAGGTTAAATAAATGATTTTTTATAATAAAATGCAAAAGGAAGAATTTTTATAATATATTGGTATAAATAATCTGAATAGCAGTAAAAAATATATACATATATATTTTGATATATATATTTGTGGTTGAATTATTTGTTTTTTTTTTCGTGGAGTTGCATTTAATTAGGACATACTTGGGTTGATCAGTTTTAGTTTCTTTGTTTTTGTTTAGTTTTAATTCTTTTTATCTGTCATCGTATTATAATCTTTTTTCGTCTTCTGCTTACCATTTATTTTCGTTGCCTTTCACCCATTAAATAGTCTCTTGCCTGGGCAGCACACAAAAAATGGGTCCGAAAAAGCGTTCTAGCGTCGCTGAGCGATTGCAGCGCTCCACGAATAGTGGCACAACGTCTGCTGCAGCTGGCTCAATGGCGAAAGAGTCGACGTCAGCATCAAGTTCGATCGCAATGACGTCAACATCAGCAACGACGTCAGCGTCAACGTCAACGTCAACGACGAAAAAGCGAGCCAGTGGCAAGCAGCAAAAGTTAGCAGACGATGCGGATGATAAAAAGTGCAACAAATCGGATGTAACAACAAAACGTCAACAGCAACCGACGGCATATAGTGCAATATCAACATCAACAGCAGCAACAACAACAACAGCAACAGCGACTTCAGCAACAACATCAACAGCAACAACATCATTAACTGCAACAACAACAACAAATTCCAGCAATGAAAAACTGGACAAGTCCAGCGGAAGCTTAGGTCAGCTTAAGTTAACACCAGAGGAACGTCAGGAGGATGGCAAGGCACGAGCCATTAACAAAATGCTAAAGAATCTGGACATTAAGATTCATGGATTTGACAACCTGTTGCCCAGTGGTGAGGACCGCATGAGTGAGGGCCTCAAGTCTTCCATATCGGAGAATGTTAAGACCAAATCGCGTGCCGCAGCTGTTAAGGTTATTGCCAGTCTAAATCCTGGCAAGCCCTTCAGTGTTAAACGCAGTCGAGCGGAAACCGAAAGCAACAAATTAGATAAAGACAAGGATAAGGATAAAGATAAGGACAAAGAGAAGGACAAGGATAAGGATAGGGACAAAGATAAGTTCAAAGAGCCAGAGGCAGTATTAACCGAGCCAAAAGATGCTCAAAACGATAGCAAAGAATCTCCTGGCACCAAAGGTGCCAAACATATGGCCAAAAAAGCTAAATTAGACACGCAACAAGCGTCAACAAGCAAAGTGTCCAAGTCTGGAACCAACAAGAAGCAGGCCCAGACACAAGTTAATGACTCACAGCAGGCTAAAAAAGATAAATCCAAGGGCGCCAATTTACCTTCGACTGTTACTAAGGGCGGTAAGAAGGCGCCAACAACATCAACAGCAACAATAACAACAACAACAACAACAGCAGCATCATCAGCAGCAACATCAACAACAACAACAACAGCAGCAACATCAACAGCAGCAACAACAACAGCAGCAACAATAACAACAAAATATCAGGAAGCAAGTAAATCCAAGGCAATATCACGTGTGCATTTAGATTCGAATACCCAATCGGTACATATGGAGCTGGATGAGATTAAGAGCACACCGTTGAAAACGCCCACGGAGGCAACGCCCACAGGTAGTGGCATCAACTTGGCAGCAGCTGCAGCAGCGTCTGCAGCGGCACCAGCAAAACAGCGTCCAAAGAACAAGTATAGTAAAACGTCTGCATCTAAGTCGCGTCTGCAGCAGGTCTGCAGTAAGACGGCATTACATTTACTCAATTCTGCCAAGGATATTTATGATTTTAAATCTGGCTCTGATGATGAGGAACCTATTAAAATGGTGCTGCCAACGCTTAAAGAGCTGCGTGACTTTTCCGATGAGGACAACAAGCCGTTAAAGCAATTTGAGCGTGAAAAGGAGCGTGAAAAGTCAAAGAAAGATTTAGAGCCAATTAAACAGGAGGCAGTCAAACGGGAGCAACAGACAACAACAACAGTTGCTGTCGTAGAGCAAAAATCAGAAAAACAGACACCTCTGACTAAAACTACGACGTCGACAGCGTCAACGACGACGACGGCACCGCCAACAACAACGGCAGTATCAACAACAACAGCAACAACTGCAACGACAGCAGTGAAAGGCGTTGGCAAAAAGCAAACAAAACGTAAACTTAATACACCAACGCCAGCAACTAGCACAACAACAGCAGCAACAGCTGCAACAACAACAGTTGCTACAGGCACAAACAAAAAGAAGCAAGGGGCAGCCAAGTCAAAGGTTATCCAACCTCCAAGCGATAGTTCACGTTCCGATAGCAGCGACTCAGAATACGAAAAGAAATTGAGTTGTTATGGAGCCAAACGGCATCGTATGGCCTCCCTAAATGCTCTGGCCAAGGTGCAGTGTCTCTATGAGAATGAATCCCGTACTGCCCATGAGTTGGGCTTGTCCAAAGCCACGCAACAGCCGCCTCGGATACGTACGCTTGATGGCAGCGATGATGATAACAATAAGTGTGAGGTGCCGCCTGATAGGGACAGAGATAAGGATAGGGATAAGGATAAGGACAAAGAAAAAGATAAAGATAAGGAAAAAGAGAAGGATAAAGCTAAAGATAAGAATAGAGATAAAGATAATGATAATGATAAAGATAAATCGGAGAGAGAGACTACACCACCAGTTCCTTTGGAGCCGCGTCGAGAGTTGCGAAATGTGCCGGGTGGTCGAGGTGTTGGTAAACATTGGGAATTCGATAGCGACAGTGAGGCAGAAGAGTTCTTACTGCAACGCATACAACAGCAAAAAAAGAAGAAACTGCAAAAGAAAGCGCCACCGAAGAAGCAAATCGTAACAGAAACCGAAACGAAACGGGCACAAAAAGGCAATAAAAAAACGATTGCCGATGATAGCGATGAGGCTGATACACATCAGCAGCAACAAGCTGAGGAGAAGCATAAGGAGAAGGAAAGAGAGAAGGAGAAGGAAAAGGAAAAGGAGAAGACAAAAGCACCGCCCAAACAGGTGCCAAAGAAACGAAAGACCGTCTTCACCGAGGAGCTAATTGGTGACTATAAGGGCATATTGGCACGCAAGCGTATGGCCAGCCTTAATGCCAGCGCCATTGTCGCAGCCACGTATGAGGTGGAGCGACATCTAGACAAGAATCTTGCCAGTGACTGCAGCAGCTTTGAGAGTTATGATGAGGCTGAGATGACAAGGACGGTTACAAAGCCGGCATCAAGCAAAGCAACAGCCACCAAAATTAATACTGAGGTGCAAATAAAGAAGGAGCCCAAAGAGTACAAGGAAAAAGAGTCCAAGGAAACCAAAGAGTTTAAGGATCTAAAGGATATAGCGTCTAGCAATAAACCCCAGAGCAATATGATCGAAGAGAGCAATGATTCTAAATATTCCAAGGAGACCAAGGAAACAAATACAGATACAACCATTACAACCACCGGCTATCGTGGTGACTCAAGCAGCGCCAAGGATGCCAAGGACTGTAGCCGTCCAACATCATCCAGTGTTGTCATTGTTCAGGATACTGATGTTACCATCACTGGTGTCTATGTAAATGCCAGCAACGGTGCTGCCCAGGAGGCATACTGTAAAATGCAATATCGTGTACAGTCCAGCGTCACTGAGGAGCGTCTGCTTCGACCTGGCTCTGTGGAGCCACCCAAATCCTATACACCACTAAGCGCTCTATCCAGCATGTTGCCACCAGGTGCAAGTTCCGGTCTAAGTGAAGGTAAGTACCATTACTCTTGAATAACCAATAATCAATTCCCATTGATTCCTTGCTGATTTCTGTGCCATTGTTATTGTGTTTCCATCCATAGCTCACAGCTCACCACCGCTGCCAGTGCAACCACCAGCACCACACATGTTGCTGCCGGTTGAGCCACTTAGTGCTGGTATGTATCATGCACCCGATTTGGGATTGCATACGGAGCATGCGCCACCAGAGCATCATGGACCGCCACCGCCATCATATGCGGCTGCTGCTGCGGCAGCTGCTGCAGCCGCTGCCGCATATCATGCCCATCAGCTGGCGCCCAATGGTAGTGGTGTGTTGCATATGCATCATCAGCATCAGTATGCTGCTGCTCATGCAGCACATGCGGCACACGCCCATCACTATCAGCAGGTGGCTGAATATCATGGTGCGCCACCACCGCCGCCACATCACTATGGTGGACCACCACCGCAAGGCCATTATGGACCACCGCCACCGCCAGGTGGTCCACCTCCAGTGCCACCAGATCGTTGTGATGTCGGCTCGCCACCGCCTTCGTATCGGGCTAGTGCATATCCGCCACCACCACCCGCGGGACCACCGCCCACACTAGGTGGTGGCTCGAGCGCTTTTTGTGCACCCAATCCGCATCATCATCATCAGGCGCTACAGCATCAGCATCAACACCAGCCACAGCAGGCGGTGCCACCACCACCTCATCACGATCCCAGCGGTAAGTCTTCAAGTCCATTGAGACCAAAGTATTTTACATAATAAACTTTCTCCTTGGTTGGCCCACAAATTGATTTTCCTCCTTTGTTATGTTCCCTAACAAGGAAAGGGTATATGAAGGGTCCTTATAAACAAATCCTTTATAACATACAAATCTTGTACACTATATAAAGTGCCTATTAATATATATATATATATATATATTTAGTTTTAAAATTTTTTTTTTTACTTTATAATGATTTCTACCACTATTTCATATCCTTTGAATATTATTAGAGAGCATTTGGCTTTCGCAGGGATTACATTGATTTTAGTTTCATTGGCATTAAGCCAAAATAGAACAACAGTATTCTAAGGACCTGTGCACTGTCACGCCCTACGCCCGCTTTGATTTCAGTTATCAGCAAACAATGAGCGGCAATTTCTAGTTTCCAAAAACTTTTTAACGCATTCAATAACTTGGCAAATGCCTCCCAGGCGTTGCCCACTTTTTGGTTCTGATTAGTTATTAAAGAGGTTGCCAACGAGGCAAGATCTCTCTCTCTCTCTCTCTCTCTCTTTATATATATATATATATATATGTATGTATACATGTGTGTGTGTGGTTCGCGCCGTTGCTTGTTCACAGTTTGTTAGGGCTGTTAAAATAAAAATTTAAAAAAAAGTAAAAATAAAAGAAAGAATAAAAACATTGCATACACTTAGGCGCGCGCATAGAAACCCTTTAGCTGTGTGAGTGTTGGCCAAAGCCGGAAGCTGTAAGCAGGCAAGCAGCAAACGGAAACCGACACCGAGACCAGGACTAGAAAATTCAAGCAAAAAAGTAAACACGCTGCAGTTGCTGCCGTCGCTGCCGACTGAGCAGCCAGCCAACCTCCATTGATGTCATTTACCTTTTCGTACAGACACAAGCACAGACACACACACACAGACAGACTTATGCATATGCATATACTATATATACTAAAATATATACATATATATATATATATATATATATATGTATGCATATTCACAGACAGCGTCGAGGCGTACAACACAGACAAACCAATACAAGCGCATATTGCAGAAAGTTTGCGTTTGTAGACGCCTAAAAGTGTGCTACATAACTTTATGCGGCTGCTGCTGTTGCTTGCCATAGCAGATAATAACAAAACCCAACTGTAAGGGCTAAAAATATCAATAAATATATATCCTTAAAACATATAAACTATAACTTTTCGCTAGCAACAAGAAACGCTTAAACACTTTTCAATCAAATTATGAATTATGAAATATTCAACGGATTCCTTAGAGTTATACGAAGCTAGTTTAATACTATATACAGATATATATATATATATTCTTCAATTTTGTATTCAAATAGTGTACTCATATATAACATAAAATAATATTCAACTATGTAAATGAATATGAATAACTGATACTAAAAAGTGCAGACTAGTTTCAAATTGCTCATGAATCTATTTCGTCTATTAGTTATGACTTATGTGTTCACTTTTTGTCTTTTGTTTATTTTTTGCTTTTTTTTTGTTTTGCTGACTCACCAAATATTTACAGTGTTACAGTGTGAATGGACTCATTCATTAAGCTGTTATTCATTTGCTGTCGATTGCACAGTGTCGCTCTATTAAGTAGGCTACAATTTAGATTGTCCTACAAACAAAACACACGCACGCATACACATAACCTATGTTTATTTATATATATATATATATATATATATATATGTGTATGTATCGTTATGTTTGGCCCTTCCATTCATACATCTTTGTCCAATTGTCGCCATGTCCGCGTGAGTGTTTGCACTTTACGCTGTGCTGACAGTTGATAATTCATTAGCACATGTTCTATTTGACGTTCGTTCATCTATGTTGTAGCGCGCACACACACGCATAGAGACGCATACAAACACAAGTATATATATATATATGTATACAGAGAAAATAAAAAAAAAATGAGAGCACTTTTGTCCTGTTGCCACCAGCCCCAAATCGGTTGCATATCTTGTTTCCTTGGCTGCTGCGTCTCTGTTACAAACTGACGTAAACCGCTAACAGCAAGAGAACTCAGAGAGAATTTAGTAAGGATATTTTAATGGTGTTTTTGTTCTTGTTGGGTGGACGGTTAGGCGGGAGGTATACTTTTTTTTTATTATTTACTTTTATTTTTTTATATTTTTTTTTCATTTGAATTTTTCTTCTTCCTTCTACTATTTTATTCTCTGGTTTCTATTTTTTTTTTCATCGTTTTTATTTTTGCCTTCATTTTTGTCGTTGCCGGCTGCCCGGCATAGTCGACGTCGACGTCGACGAGTTACGTTTTAGTGTTCATTTAGACGTCGTGACGACAACGTAACGTAACGAATCGGCGTGTGCAATGCCGATGACGACGTTTATCATACGAAAATGATGATGATGATGATGATGATAATAATGATGTTGACAAAAATGTTAATAATGTTGTTAATAATAATAATAATAATAATAATAATAATAATGATGATGATGATGATGTTCAATGATAAAGTGTGGGCAAAGTGAATCGTATGAGTATTGCGTATACGTAACTTGAATCGCGCGTGCTGTTGATAGACAATAATCGTTGTTGTTTATATTTTGTTTTTTTTTTCTCTTTTTTTGCGCTGTGTTATTGTCGGCATTTTGTCTGTGTTTGTCAGTCACTCGTTCGCCAGCAGCAGTAACAATAACAACAACAACAACAACAACAACAACACCTACAACCAAAACAACAACAGCAACAATAATAATACCCAATAATTGTCATGCTCATACAGTATGTTATTGTCGTCGTCGTCGTCGTCGTCGTCGCGTTTCGTGTGTTATTATTAAAAATTTTTGTTATTGTTATTATACAAATGCTGCATTGTTGTGTGTGTGTGTTTTTTTTTTCTTATTGTGTTTATTATCAAAAGGAATGCGTTTGCCCCCCATGTGACTTACCGTTGCGCGCCGCCCCGCCCAAATTTAACAAAAGTGCCGGCCGGTTTCCAGCTCTGTGTAATGTTGCACTCTGATTCAATTTTTAGATTTTAGGCGCAGTTACAAAAACAGTAGCGTAACAGTAACAGTTGCATTAGCAATTGCTGTGAATGTAGATGTAGCAGTCGCAATTGCAACAGTAGCAGGCCACAGTCATAGCCGCAAAAGTGCCTCAAGCCGAGAATTGACCGCAGATCTAATTAGCGTTGCATTTTCCAGTTAATTTTAATTGCAACTGATTTATGAACAACGCAATTTTTTAACTGCGTCGAGTTTATTTTTTTATTTTATATTATATTTTTTCATTCCATCTTTTTTCCTCTCTCTCTCTCTATACATTTGGGTCTGTCTGTCTTTCTCTCTTGTTTGCACTCTCTGCATTCATTTGTTTTGTTGCTACTAGGGTTATTCTTTTCTTATTTATTTTTTATTATTTTTTTTTTGTTGCTTTTATTCTTATATTCTATTGAGAAATAGCTAGCAAAGCATCCGCCTGACGACGTTAAAGCGATTGCGACTAAAAATGCTCTTCGTGCATGCGTACAGGCGACAAAAGTGTCAATAACGTATAAAATGTATATTTAACAATTGACATTATTTTTAAAAAATAATAATCTATCTACATATAATTATATAAATAAATTAATATAATTAAATATTTATTTTTATTTAAATTAATAATATGTATATATTTATATAAATAATGTTTAATTGTGTATAGATCAATAACAATTCTCCATAAGGTTGTCAACAAAATGCTAGCGACAATTTTGTCGGCTGCAAATTTTTGACTTTCTGTTCGCTGCAGTTGTCTTCTTTGGGCAGCGCTGCAACAGCGACAGCGCCAGCACAAGTACAAGTACAAGCAGTAGTAGGAATAGCAGCGAGTCATGTCGCGCCACTCGCTCTCCATTCTCTGCTCTCTTTTTGGCATATAGTTTTTATGCTCTCCATCTTGCACTCTCTGAATTGATGCGACGGCTCCCAAGCTTTGCACTGCGCGACGTATAAAAAGCTAACGGCAGAAAATCGCATCGCTGTCGTCGTTTGGTTTAGTTTGTTTTTTATTTAGTTTTTTAGTTTTTTTTGCTGTTGTTATTTTTCTACGTTTTTTTTTTTTTTTTTTTTTTGCTAATTTCTTATAAGAAATTTCTTGAACAATTTTCCTGCTGCGTCGCTTTTCGTTGCTGTTGTCCCGCTTTTTATTAGAAGTCGTTCGCAGTGGCAGCAAAGGCAACTCGTTCAAGTTTTTGTTTCACAGTGATTCTGTTGTTGTTGTTGTTGTTGTTGCTGTTGCTTGCAACTGCTTTTTGTGCTGAGTCTGTCATCGTTTAACGGTGCTTTTCGGTCAAGCATATGTGTGCGTGTGTCTCAATGTGTGTACGTGCCTGTGTGTTACAACCGCTTGCAAGCTTGCAAAAAATATGTTTCGCCAGTGGGCGGTGGCTTTTGCCTGCTTCTGGCTATCTCACAGCTCCTTTATTCTCCTCTATGCCTCTACCTCTGCCTCTGCCTCTGTTTTTGTCTTTGCCCTCCTCTTTGCGCCTTCCATCCGTTGAGATGTTTTGGGCACTCGCTAGCCTGTTAGCTTTTAACTGTTATCAGCTATCAGCACAAGCCACACACAAGCATTTCGTGCAACATTCATGTGGCATTCGTTGTGGAAAGATTGACATACACACTGAGACAAGGCAGGGAAAGATTGAAATAGGGAGACAAAGAGAATGGATATAGATTGAAAGAGTGTGTAAGAGCGTAAAGCACATCAAAGTGGGAAAATGTAAACAGATTCATTGAGGCAACTGGCGCTGACACATTGCTATGCCCAGCTCCCAATATTCCATTTCGAGCCCCCTCCCCCTTCCCCATACTTCTCATTCCATCTACCATCTGCCTTGATTCCAGGGCTCTTACTGATGCCAACTGTCTGCATTTAGGCCACAAAAATGCCATCGCTGGCAATGTCCAAAAAAGCAAAACACAAAATGAGCTACAAAAAAACAACACAAAACGAAAACAGAAAACAACAACACAAAACGAAAACACAAAACAACAACACAAACAACAACACAAACAACAACACAAACAACAACACAAACAACAACAATAACAACAACACCAATAACAAAAGGAAATAAAAATAAAATGAAAACAAACCCAAATAAAAATTATAAAAACAACAACAAATTAAGGAAAGAAGCGCGTATATATGCAAGAGAGAAGAATGTGAATACGAACGGGAATGCATATCGAAAAAATACCTTCTCTTTGCACCAATACCTCTAACCCATGCCATGTTGCATGCAACATCACACCACACCGATACACAGACGCAGCCAATGTTCGACAAATAAATTTTCGAAAATTCGCGTTCAAAATAACTCAACGTGACACAAAAACAAAAACAAAAACAAAAACCAAAAACCAAAAGAAAAAAAATACTCGTTGTGGACTTGCACTCTGCCAGAGAGTAGGTTCAGCTATAGCCACATTAACACTATATAGTTGGACAAACAATATCTATATATATATATGTATATAGGTTGGGATTATCCATATATACTTGTGGATTTTTTTTAGGGTGATTTGATAGCTGCGTCGTTAGCCAAATGGCTGCACGTGACCTGTTACATGTTTTATGGCAAGTGTTAACAACTGTCTAAATCATAAGCTGTTGCTTTAAGCGCATATATAGTTCTTAACAACAACAGCAGGAATATAGAAATACACACCCACACACACACATATATATATATATATATATATTATACATAAGCTAAACCATAAACAGATTGTGGCTTATTAATGATAAAAATACTTTATATAACTCAAAAATGTGTAAATATTTTTATGTTTTTTGTCACTAACACAATAATCACAAAAAGTACAGTTATATGCTTAAAATGTATGTGACAATATGCTTGAGCTTCTAATATATTATTTAAAGGTGAGAAACGAATTTGGGCGCGTGTCAATTTTGGTCAAAATCTCTGATCAAGAGCAAATTTTTCGAAGTGTTTTTTTTTTAAGGAATCGAAAGCAATTTTGGTATTAGAACCTTAAATTAATTTTTGAATATATTCTAAACTAATTAATTTTCGGTTATAGATTCTCACAGATTTGATTTGACTTAAAATAAATAATATTTATTTTCGAAACTTAAATTAATTATTTAAACTAGCAAATTAAATTTAAGGTAAATTTTGCAAATAGAAAAAAATGTCTTTAAAATCGATTTTAAAGTCTTTTTAAATGTTTTTTTTTCTTTTTATTTTTCTTGCAAAATTTTTACATAAACAGTATTTTTTAAAGGACTTTTACTGTCAGGATATCAGTTTGAAAATTTGTTTTGCTAAGCATTAAAAAATATTTGAAATATGCCAAAGATTTTAATTTTTCTGTCCTGAAACAAAATGCAAAAGAAAAGGCAAAAAGGAGATTCTAATTTGAAATCAAATAATCTATCCAATATGAATATCCGATATATATAACTTTTTTCATAGAAATCAAATAGAATTGTGTGATATTGACAAGCCTGTTGGGTGTCTATGTACAGTTTATCATTTCATCATTATTTTCGATTTATTAATCACAAATTTATGTCTAGACCTGACTTTACTAGACTTGTTTAGGAATGATTTTCCATATAATATAGAGTGGTCCACGAAATATTTGCGTTTTAAAATCGCTATAAAAAAACAACGAGTATATATTTTTCAAAAATTTTTTTTTAACTATTTCGTAAACCGCAAACCTTCTACTAAATATCTGACTCATTGACAATGACATTCGAAATGTTAAAGTCAAAATAATCGATAGTTCAAAACGCAAACGCTAGATGGGCCACCCTGTATATAGCGCTGCCTTTATATACAGCTCTATCTGTGCTTTTAAATGATTTTACTTACTGTATATTTATTTAAATATATATATTTTTAGATATATACCCCTTTTAGATCAAAACTTTGTAGAACATTTGGTTAGTTAAATGAAGCAATTTTAGGCTTATAATGCGTACTGATCTGAATGATTTAAAGTCGTTTTATAGTTAAGTGATTATTCATGAATGTACAATATATAAAGTAAGACACACACACACACACACACACACAGCTAATTCAAATGATTCATACATTCATTTTAGTATCGTTCATGAATCACTGAACAAGTTAATTTGTTCATTTAATAAAAATAAACATTTCGTGCACGCAATAAAGTAATAACAATTTCAACTTAATTTGGCTTAGAGAAAGGTGTTTAGAACTGGCTAAATTATAACTTACATTTAAGTGCAACAAAACTTACATACTATATATACATATAATTAACATAAATGATGTATTAAAATGATGCCATTCATCACTTGACTGAAATGTGTCTCTTAGCAACATTTAATTGCTACTCTTAAATTATGCATAGAGTGTAAAGTTCTCACTTAATATACACACTTTTTTAGCATACCAAATGTTGACCATTCAAGTGTGCTTTCACTGTAGCTTAGACCATAATGGAACGTTCAAGTTTTGCCATTCATTCGGCAATCAAATCCTTATCGAGTGCGTCACTCTGATGCATTGATTAAGGCGCTCAACGCATAAAATGCAATTGAAATCCAAAAAAAAAAAACATCAACAAAAACAACTGAAAATAAAATGGCAAAAAATAAAAGCTTCTGGAAAAGCAGTTGAAGCGACGATATTCAATTGAAAGCATTCAAAGAAAAAAAAAAACAAAACGAAATGAATAAAATCGAATTTTGCATCCATCAACCAATTGGGAACGTGACTGTGCCTCAAAAGATTGGGAGTACAACATTCATTTCGGTTGATGATGATGTTGATGATGATGTTGATGACGATGATGATGAGGAGGATGATGATGATGATGACGATGATGAGCCGGCATGTTGAGTCAACAGCAACAGCAGTAGCAACAACAATGGCAACAGCTGACCTTAGGTCAGACAAGCAGGACACCAAGGACACACACACACACACACTAGCCAGCACATTGCATTAATTGGGTCAATGGGTGGAGAGTTTGTGTGCATGTCTATATAAACGTGTGTGTGTGTGTGTGTAAATGTTTGCAACCGAAAACGTAATTTCGTTGCACGCACATTTCAATTTTGTGGTTGCGGCTGTTGACGGCTTCGTTTCCGTTTCCGGCATGGGGCGGCACGGTGGCCATTTTGTACGCTCTGTGCACCTGTTTGATTCTATAGTCTGTGAAATTTTGCGAATTTGCATACAACGTTTTCTATGCTCTATGTTGTATGTGTGTGTGTGTGTGTGTGTATGTGTGTAGCACATGAAATGCAGGTTTGTTTACCGCTTTGTTGTTGTTTCAACCAACTATACCATACCACGCCACACCCCCACCACGCCTTACTTTATTGGGCTCGTCTCTATGCTGTGTTCTGCGTGCGCCCCCAAAGTCATGAGCAATTAACAGGCCATTTACAAGTGCTACCACCGTTTACATTATTTCAGTTGATAACCATCACACACACACACGCACACATCTACACATTTATATATATATGTATATATATATATATATATATATATATATATATAAGCATTGAAGGGTGTCGTTGCAAACAGGTAGAACAAAGCCACCGAAAAAGAAACGTGTACAAAACGTTGTGGCAACAACAGAAATTACAAAATCTGATTTGACACGCAAAGCCACAGCAAAAGCTGTTGTATACAACAAATAAAAACAGACCAAAACAGACAGAAACAAAAGAGAGAGAGAGAGAGACAGAGAGAGAAAGGAGATAAATAAAGTGACATGTCTTGAGAAAGATTAGAGTACGCACAACCACAGACTGTATATGACAATGATTGGCGTGTAAATATTTTCAGTTAACATTTTGTGCCAGAGATTGGCCAGAAACCAAACAGTCTCTTAGCTTAATATACAGATAGGTATAAGCCATATATGTATTACTATTAGATAGTTGAAGTCAATAAAAATGTAACAAAAGAACCACTTTGAACTGGTTCAAAAAGTCATTTCTAAGATCAGAAAAGATTTTCTATAGATTTAAGTTTTAGGCTTAAATAGAAGTGTTAATCATAAGCTTAGCTTCAACTAGCTCATATGCGAACCAATACTGGTTCCAGTTCCCCTACTACTGCTGACTTCGTTGTGCTTGCGTCCAGCTTTAACTCACTGACGACTTGATTTATAAATAACTAGTTCAAATAGTTCCTTTTGCAATTTTCAGTTAATTTTTGGAAGGGATCTTAAAGAATGCTAAGTACAGTGAATAGTCCTCATAAGGTACATGCTGTGTCTTGTTTACTGTGAACAAATTGCTTTTTATATACGATTTGAATGTATTTCCATTTCTTACAAAAACTTTGTGGCAACTCTATTCAATATGTGTATATATATTTATATATATATATAGATATATATGTGTCTATTATATTATAAGGATATTTTCATTTTAGATTGTGTTATCCAAGTTGTTGGTCTGCTGTTGAATCAAGCCAAGTACGAGCAGTGACATGGCAGCCTTCGTTTGAAACGACTGTTAACTGGATAGTTATTGTCCTTGTTGGTGTTGCCTGTTTGCTTGCCATTTTGCCAAAGGGTTGCCAGGACCAATGAAGCCCAGGGGCCTTGACATTTTTGAGCCCGTTGGCCTCGTTGGCGTTTTTTCGCGTCCTTGTCGTTTATTTGCGTTTTTTGCCATTCGCCTTTTTCCTCCTTTTTTTTTTTGCAGCCAGAAGCCGTGAAATGTGCTTGTCGTCTTACCCGCTTTACCGCATCCCTGTTGGCTTTGTGCCTTTGGAATCTCACATCTTGCATCTCGCATCTGGCATTTCGCATCTCGCATCTGGTAGCCATCACTTCCTTATACCAATCCACCTCTCATGCTCCTACGCTCAAAATCTTCCCCATCCCCTTTAGTCAGCATTTCAGCCATTAAGGCTCATTGTCATCAGCGCTGCTTGTTAAGGACAAACGTCTTGGATATTTCAATACTTGACTTTAAAAGGAATTTCAATATGATATATACTATATATATATATATATATATATATATATATATATATATATATATATATATATATATATATATATATATATTGTTTAGTTTGTACTATGTTTGCAGCTAAATAAATGTCATAAGATCCTCTTACAAAATGCAGCCAATGAAGTCGCTGGAAGAAGTCCTTATTAAACTTCTACTAAATGCAATATATAGGAAGTTACAAGATGTTTTACATATACTTTACATAACTTTGTGCAGTAACTGCTTACATATTCTTGATCCTTGCTATATGCAAACCATACTTTATTCGTAGCTGGCAGCTTTTTGTCCATGAGCCAAGTTAAAATGTTGCCATATTCAACGGCTGGCAATGGGTGAAGGTAATAACTAACGTGTCTGATAAAAGTTCTTTGACAACACCAACTTCTCTTTATATATATATTCCAATTATTATATATACTATATTAATCTTATAAGTTGATCCATGACTCACACTTGAAGCGTCACAAAAAATGTGGCATAAGATCTTAATAAATATTTTATTTCCATTAAGACTGCCGATTGACAACACAATTGATATAATATAAACTAAAGCTTATATAAATATGAGTTAATTATTAATTACTATTAGTTAATTAACAATGTTAACATATATAACTATAAAATCTATAGAGATTAGAGATATTATTAAATGTTTGGCTTTGAAAATTTTTTTGTATTTTCTAGCCAAAAATTTGTTTTGTAATAAAACTTTTCAAAACATATTGCTTAATTTTTTATAGCTTTTTGGTTTAATTGGCAACGCTTAATATATTCATGATTCATTAAAAATTAAAGTAAGTTTATTTGTACATCAATTTGATGATTTAATAGTCTTGCTATGTAAAAGTTTTCATGCTTGGCGGCACTTTAAGCAACAAATGTAGTCACAAATAAGAAATTTCCTAGAAGTTTTAAAGCAATTGTCAACCTTGGTTACCTTTAAAATATGGTAGCATTTTGCAGTTATATTTGTATTAGTTATAGCTTTGATTAGGATGTCTGTACTAAAGTTTTATGCAGCTGGGAAATGACTTGAACTGAGAGTGAAAAGTCTGCGACAACTGTCAGAATGCTGTGGCTTTGAATTGTTATTTGTGCAATTTGCTTACAGTGAACATTCGATTTAATGGCTACATATTCATTGCAATTCTATTGATTCTTTAAGTATCTTTTTTATAATGCTTAATGCTATACTATATCCTTACTATATTCTTACTATATATAGATATGTAGATGTCTATATAATATAGATGCTATATCCTTACTATATAAGGATGTTTGGGTGTCTCTACGATTTCGAAGTCTTTAAATTTCTGCTAACTTGCTTACAATTTAAGGTTATGTTTTGTTTTTTTTATATTATTATCCTTTTGTGTCTTGTTTTGCATCAAGTGCAACTTTATGTGCAACACTTTTGACATCTGACATTTATCTTGTTGCAGTTGAAACAATTTGAAAACCTGTTCAAGCCATTTTAATAACTTATTATAAGTGCTGGAAATCTATACCAAGAGCTACTATTTCTAGTCAAGGATTACCATTTACACTGCAGAAGATAAAACTGTTTTCTTTTATTTTTTTTAAACACATTTGTAAATCATTTTAAGCCACTATTTCTATTTACTTTCTTATGGGCTTTGGCCTTATGAGTTTGAGTCCTGAATTTACTCTCAAGTAATTAGTAACTACATGCATATATATGAGTGTATTTGTGTATGTGTGTGTGTGTGTGTGCATAACATATATATTTCACAGTGCAGTGGAAGTGTTAAGGCAAAGGTGCCACATTTTCTGGTCATTCCTTTCACATTGATGTCTGACAGGCATTTAACTTGCAACAGTAGCGGCGGCAATGCATTTGCTTGCAGGTAGGCTGAGGGGGAGGGGACTGTTAAATGATTAGTTCTGTTTCGCGTACAATAATCTATAAAAAACAAGTTTTTTTTTTCTTTTTATGTTGCATTTAAGATTTGTTTCTCTTTCTCTATCTTCTTACCACTTTTTTCTGCTCCTTTTTTTTTTTTTTTTTTACTAATTTGCTTTAATGGTTACGCTTATGTGCGATGGGTTAACCTGTTGATGCTGGGTTTGTTGTGGCTATTACTGACCATCATCATCATCATCATCATCATCATTATCATTATCATCATCATCACCATCTGCATTATGTACGAGCTGTGATGTTTATGTAACGCCCCATGCAGCTCATCGCCAGCGCCTGTGGGCGTCGATAATTGTTCTATTAGGCAAATCAGTGCAGGTAACTTGAGTGGGGCGGGGCGTAGCGGGGCAATGCTAGCCAGCATATGCAGTTGAACAAGTTCTTCCTTTGCATATGAAAATATATATGTATAAATCTATATATATTTCTCAATTTTTTTTTGCCTATAATCGCATTTGTTTTTGATTTTTATGTTTTGTTTGACTTGAAGCGCTGCTAAAATTTTCTATTGCATTGGACTTCAGCTGATTAAACAGTTATATCAGTTATTAAAAGCACTTCTTTTGCTGCTATATATATGTATATATATATACACTTGATTTGACAGCTGTTGATTAAATGAAATCAGTTTAATCAGTTGGTAAATTGATTTTTATTACAATTGAAAACTGTTGGATAGAAAGAAAGTTTTTTTTTCATATTATTTGAATCATATTATGGTATAGATATATATATATATATATATATATATATATATGTTTATATATAGTAACGACTTACTTTGCATAAGATTCATGTATTTTTCACTTACTTTCGTTAGACAATTTTTCATGTCTTTTGCTGTCTTTTAGTTTCTTCTTTGAGCTGTCTACAGTTTTGATTATCTGATCGCTTAATCATTTAAGTACCACCCCCATTAGTCTTTTTTTTCTCTCTCTTTTCCTCTCCCCCTTACTAACTTATATAAGTGATCCTCATATGTAGCCTTTGTACGCTTGGACGCGTCTTCATCGGTTATATATATATATATATAATGTTGTTCCTAGACGCGTCTTCTTTCTCACGACTCTCCCTTCCCCGTCACACAATTTTCTGCCTATGTGCAAGTAAGCGTGACCATTTTAACATTATTAAACCCATTGACCCCCACACACCCCTCTACTTATGTTTTGTTTTCTTCTCTCTCTCTCTCTCTCTCTCTCTCTCTCTCTCTCTCTCTCTCTCTCTCTCTCTCTGTCAGCGTCTCTTTTTTGTATAACTTTATCTTCTTTCCTTGTGTATTGCCTGCCTTAGTTGTTGTCTTCGTGTGCGTCCACATTTCATTTCCGTTCTTCTTTGCGTTTCTTTTAGACACATTTGTGCCAAAAATCTCACGACGCTCTCTAAAGTCCACGTTCACATTCACATCCACATTCACATTCACATTGACGTCCAAGTTCCATTCCCATAGACAGTATCCGACGTCGTTGCACTCTCAGCGTTGCTGTATCTTTATCTGCAAATGTAAAATGTAAATGTATCTGTGAATGTATCTGTAAATGTATCTGTGCCTGTAGCTTTAGTTGTAGCTATAACTATGGCACTCATTGTTTGAACACTGCGACAATTTTGGGGATCAGAACGGGAAGGGGAGCACCAACGTTGCGCCGCGTCGCGTGTAGGCTTTCAAACAAGTTTACTGGCATGGTCAAGAGCATGAACAGTTTTTTGTGTTTTGTTTTGTTTTTTTTTTTTTGGCACACAAAAAACGTGAGCCAAAACTAACGGCCATAGAAAAAATAGAAAAGAAATTAAACATAAGCAGCATTTCGTTGATATACAAGCTACCCCTTACTATCGTTACTAGCTGCCTCCTTCCGCCTACTACCAACACCTCCACCTTCACTCCACTTCGCCACTGGCCGCTTGGCAATTACAAACGGCGCATAAAACAAAAACAAAAAAAAATAACTAAAATAAAAAGAATAAGAAAAATAAAATAAAATGTTTGGGGCCAGCATTTTCACAGAGGCAACAGCAACGACTTTCTCTCAGCGCGCGGACATGCACATTTTTTGGAGCTGCCCTTTATATCCGAGGCACAAAGATACAAAGATACACAGATATAAAGATACTAAGATACAAAAATACTTGTGTGTAAAATGTATCTGGCAAATGCAATGGCGGGTCAAGGGCGAACCTGATAGATGGACATATGTTTGAATGAATGGATAGTAGGATTTGTCTCTCTCTCTCTCTGTGTGTGTTGTTTTTTTTTTTGGCTGTTTTGGATGGATGGTTGGATGGATATTGTATGATTCACCTTTAATGGACTTGCTTGTATTCATTACCGTATTGATGACTCACTGGGCCTGGTTATGCGAGCTCTTTTCCGCTTTTACCAAACGCCTCCCCCTACACTACTACCCACACACTCACAATTTAATACACTCAAACTTATTACGTATCGTATCATAGGGATTTTCAGTATTCCATTTCATTTTATATGGTTTCATTCTCAAGCCGCTACTACCACCACCAACGCCACCAGCAACACGCTTATCTTATCAAAAAAATTGTGCAAAAATAACAATAAAAAAGAAATATACAAAAAAAAAAATATATAAAAAATAGTCCAAACAGGAGGTAAACATCTATAAGGAAAGAACTTAACAAATTTTTACTTAATACAAGTCAAAATTAATAATATTTATATATAGCTGATAGAATATAAGATACTCTGCACTTTGATATGCTTTAAGTCAGCTTCAAACTATTTAAAGTTCAGCCAGAAAGAACTTACTGAAAGTGAATACAGGGTGGCCCATCTATCGTTTGCTTTTTGAACTATCGATAATTTTGACTTTGACATTTCGAATGTCATTATCAATGTGTCAGATATTTAGTAGAAGGCTTGCGGTTTACGAAATGGTTAAAAAAAATTTTTTTAAAAATATATACTCGTTGTTTTTTTTATAGCGATTTTAAAAAGCAAATAATTCGTGGACCACCCTATAGATTAACTTACTTGATATATACTTGATCAATAGATCAGCTTTATATTCTTATTGATTCAATATATAGATTCAATAATATTATGCCTTTTTTTTTGTATTGGCAACATTTACATAGCTGCAATATACCCGATTGATTATGCATTGTGTTTAGAGGGTAAAAAACAGCAACAGAAACGCAGTTTATCTTTATCAACAACGAGAATAACAACAACAACAACCACAACAACAGCAACAACACTATTCAATTGAATACTAACAATTTCACTGCTCTTGTGACAAAACTCAGAAAACAACAGCGCAAAAACAATTCGAAACGTAACAAATACTAAAAACAAAAGCAAAAAGAAGCAAAAAATAAAAAAAAAACAAAAAAAAAGAAAAATTAAAAAAAATAAAAATAAAATAAAAAGAAAAAGAAAAACAACAATTTGAATGCTTTATCGCTAATTGCTGTCTGGATATTTCAATTGTTATTGTTATTGTTGTGTGTAGTTGTTGTTGGTGATGTTGTTGTTCTTAGTTATATACACTTTGACAGTGTGATATAAAACAGGTACTCATATAAATAGATTCAATATTAGAACTTATTAACTTCCTATTAGTTTTACCAAGTTTTGCCAATTGCCAATTGCCAATTGCCAATTGTTTTGCGATTCAAATCGATTTTTTATGTTTCAAGTAATATATAATATAAACATATATAGATATATATATTATAGATAACATATGTTTATTTTGTTAGGTTGCATTCATAAATATATATATATATATAGAATGCAACTTTATTAATTGCCTTTAACGTCTAGACACTAAACTCCAGATCATGTGGGTGTATGCTGACGATAATGATAGAATCAACAAAATATTTATATGATAAAAATAGTTTTATTAACATATCTTCTAATTTTAATTATTGTATCAATTGTGAAATATATATATTTTATAACGTGACATAAGAGACGGAGAGAGAAAGAGAGGAAAATTTAATATTACATGTGCTTTTTAATAATAAAAAATTATTATTAAACTTTTATATGAAAAGTGCTTGTAAAAGATTTTTTCTAGAATTTGAATTAAGAAAGTTACGAAAGCTTTTGTAAATGTAAAACGTAAGAGCGATCAAAATTAGTCCCCTTACTGATATGATAATATTGATAACGTTTAACCGTTGACATTTTAGTTGCCATGTCACATGGCGACAACGTTTGAAGCGACAACAATGGTGATTCCTTCCTCTTACCATCTGGCCTCCCACAGTTAATGCAGTCACAGTCACAGTCACAGCCACAGCCACAGCTACAGCTACAGCTACAGCCACTGCCATATAACCATAGACATAGCCATAGGCAAAGCTATAGTCATAGTCAAAGCCACAGCTACATGTACAGTGGCTGTTGATACTTTTAACGCTCAATTGCTTGACCAACACACGAGAGCGGTCAGCGTTTGTTTATGTGGTGTGAGAGAGTGTTGACGACAGCGTTCGGTTTTTGATTCGGCTTCGTTAAAAACATTCGGTTAAACATCCTGCGACCAATCAGAATAATTCGTGTGTCGCTGTGTCGTTGTTGCATAACGTGGGCAACATTTACTGTTGCCTGCACGTCGTCCACTGGACCACACAATGTAAGTTATATTACAAAAGCAGCAATAATATAGCTGCTCTCGTATGTTCGAGTTCGAGAGACACTCTCATAATTTCTCTCACTCTGTCAATCTTACTTACTCTCTCCCTCTATCTCGTTTTCCGTCTGTCTCTGTATGGTCGGTCTATGGCAAACGTGTTGTGTAGGGGCGCACGTTAATTTGCTCTGTTCAATTTCGCTCTCTTACGCTGTACACTGTGTTGTTATTGCTCTTGTCTCATCGTCGCGGCGTTTTTAGTCGTAGTGTTCAACACGAACTTATTCAGTGCTGCTCTACCTGTCGACTTGCTTACATCGCGCGGATACCGCAACCACACGCGACGACGACGACGCCGCCGCGGCCGCAGCAGCAGCAGCGACGTCAGTGTAAAGTTTTGCGCGTTACTTTGACGATTGTGTTTTGTTTTCCTTTTTTTTTTGCGTTTTGCTGTTTTTGTTTTTGTTTTCGGCAGACAGCAGCGACGCAACAAAGTGGCAAAGTTTTCGCCTCAGCCGTTGCTCATACGACCCGTCGTATTCGCACACACAAACACACACACACGCACATATACACGTGCATAAAAAGACTAATCTACACACAACAAATATATATATAAATAAATAAAAGTATATATTATATATATATATATATATATATATATGTATAAAGATATATGTATTTGTGACGACGGTGACGCGCAAATTCATTTTGAACGCGAATAAAAAAGTTTGTTTTTATTTTGTGTGTGGTTTTTTTTTTTTTTTTGCTATTTGCTATATTTTGGTGAAAAGTGCGCAACAAATGAAAAACCCGAAGCAATGAAAAGTGCAAAACAAAATAAATAAAAATATTAAAAATAACAACAGCAAATCAAAACAAAATAATTAATAATTAAAAGTAAGCCTGCATACACAGACAGACATACACTCACAAATATATTTATATATATATATATATATACACAGACATGTGCACATATATTAATATGCAGTTTCACACACTAACAAACACACGCACACATTGGCACACACACATACATATGAAGTGCAACAAGTTTGCGCCTGACAACATTTCCATCGCTTATTTGGCAATTTTTATTTGGTGGCTGCTGCAACAAAAACCAAATCAACAGCAGCAAACTGCAACAACAACAGCAAATGCAACATATACATCTATATATATATAAATATATATATATACAAATACATGTATAACTGCATTATTATTAAACAAAGAAGCAACAAGTTGCTGTTAACTTGCAACTCTATTCCCGATATAAGAAATTCAACCAAATATTTTTTTTGGGTTATTTCCCTCTCTTAGATTGAAGTGTACAAATAATTAGCACACAAGCACACACACACACACATACACGTATATATATATAAATATACACATATCACTGTACATATATGTGTTTGTATGTGTAAGTTGTGTGCTGATAATGAAAGAAATTCCAGTTTTTATTTATTTCCCGCTAAATTTGCAGTGATATCAGCAGAAGCAAAAACAAATTCCAAAGCGTCGGCGAAATATGAACAGAATTTAGTTTAATTTGGTCTTAAAATTATGCCATGAACTTATATATATATATATGTATATATGTATATATGTATATATGTATATATGTATATGTAGTTATGTGTGTGCTTTAATGTACAAAGAAATATGTTAATTTTGTTCGCAAAATCAAATTAAAACTAAAACGATATATGAAAGGCATTACAATAATAAACATGTACAAAGGAATTTAAGAAATATATATATATGATATATATATATATATATATATATATATATATTCTTGTAGAACTGAGATACTTTTTTTTCGAAATTATAAGTAATTTAGTAATTTAATTTAAAGCAGTTTCTTACAAACAATTCTTCATTAATCAACTCGTAGAATTTGAATATTTTTTGTATAACAATTTCATTCTGTTATATTGTAGAGAAAAATAAGAATTGTCTAAGCTATTCCCTATAAAATTGTTAAATTTTATTATTATGTAAAAAACAGCTGATCGTCTTCTAAATTTCTTATAGATTCGATTACAATTGATAAGAAATAAATCTCTTTGAATTGAAATAAGATCTAAACAATTAAATTCATTTATAAATTCATTTAATTAAGTGAATAAATGAATCATTTTAAGTAGCAATTATTACTCTAAAAATATTCAATTAAAATTGTTTACAAAAGATGCAAAATTAATTATCGAACTTGTTATCGATTGTTGCACAATATTTACAGTAAGAAATAAACACTTAAAGCATCGAAATCAAAGTCCAATGGATTAGTTAGATATAAAATTTGATTGGTAGTCGCACCCTACTCGATAATCAGATCTTTAATAGAAATTATTCCGATAAAATGTGCTTTTTCCAAATCAGATGATATAAGAATTGCTATATATTTACTATATAGCACTTACTTACTATTAAATCATAGCCTTGCATATGATTTATATTCATTCAAATGACTCAAATTTATCATGTCATTTAATACATTTAAAGACTTGAATCAGTTTCTATATTAGTTCTCTCTGATCATATATATCAAATACCTATATATATATATATAAGTTTCTTTACATATTGATCTATTAAAAAAATTGTTTTATAATTTCACAATCTGTCGTTTAGTTAGCTGCGCTTTATGTGCAATTTTCTTGAATGACTCAAATTCAGTAAATGATTTCACAATTCGAACAAATCGCTAGAAGCAAAAAAAAAAGATAGATAAAAGGTTTCAAAATCTTTTAATTCGAATCTTTGTACTGTTATTTAAAGCATTTGAATTGCGCTTTTATAAAGTTTCTTTTAGCTAGACTTGAGTGTTCTTGGAATACATCTCAATATATCTATGTATATGTATATATATATCAATACATATCTATAGCTTTGCATTTATCGTATATATGGATGTCTGCACTTTTAAGCCATATTTGTCATATGTCATGTGGCACGTAATCTATATATACATATATATGTATGTGTGTGTGTTGCAAATACATTTCATAATGCATTCACTTGGTTTGCTTTTATGTGTATATTGACTCGTATCCTGGCATTGTAAGGCCTCTAAGTACTTTGTACATATACTCAGACTTAGTCTTCTTCTCATGCTCTTCTTCTTGTTCTGACTTCACTCTGTTATTGTTGTTGTTGTTGTTGTTGTTGCACACCTTTTGCTGTTGTGCCTTGCCTTGTGCCTTTGCACTTTAATTCCTGCTTCTTATTTAGCATCTGCGCCGGGTGTTACTCCAGCGACACGGGCATAAGGCCTCCAATGTCAATAAGAAGCGGCAGTTGTTGCCAGTCAGGCTGTGCCTTCGCCTGTGCACGCGCGCAGGACGTGCACACAAACAACATACACACGCATTTTAAGTGCGAGACAGTGAGTGAGAAACACACACACACACATACATAGAGAGACAGAGAGGGAGAGTGAGTGAGTGAGTGAGTGAGTGAGTGAGTAAGTAAGTCAGTGGTAGACGAACAGGCATAAACAAGCATACAAAACAACAAGGCGCATCAGCAAGGAAACAACCTTTACCATTTCTTTTACTCATCCTTATACATCCTTATATATATATATATATATATATATATATATATATATATATATGTAAACACGCACATAACTACACTCGCAGACACATTCTCAATTTGTTTCTCTCATCTTCTTTCACGGCGCTTATCCGTTTCAGTTGCTCGCTCATGAATGGATTGCACTTAAGCCGGCCGCTAATATGTTTGCCAGCCGTTTACCGTTTATCGTTTACCGTTGCTCTGCTAGCTCTACGCTACCTACGCTACCTGCTCCCCTTTCATTCTATGCGTTGTTATTCCTCTTATTTCTATTATTGTTTTTTAGTTTATACAATACAAACATACGCACATACATACAGACACACTCACACACGTATATGTGGTGTATGCGTAATTGAACAGCAGCGGCAGCAGCAGCAGCAGTAAAAGCTGTTGCTTCAATTTCATAAGTTATGACGCAGTTTATTCCTATTATTATTCTCAATATAATTATGACTTTAATGATCATTAGCATGCCAATAATAATGTTTACAATGATCTTCTTGATTATTATGTTTAACACTTTGATAAACAGCAACAACAAGTCAAATTGTGATTTAGTTCAAATGCAAAAGTTACTGCAAAGGTTAAAAAAAGAAGCAAAAGTAATTAAGTGCTTATCGATATATATATATGTTGATCGATAAATGTATGTCGAATTCAAATAATTACTTCAAATTTCAATGATCTTATAAGAACTTTGCAGCTCCTCAAAACTATGAATAGAAAATTAAGAATTACTTTTAAAAGCATTAAACAATAACTGTAACTATTTACTATAAAATATATATATATATATATATTTATATATATGTATAACTTATGTAATTTCATTCTATATATCGTAGCCGTATATAAGAAAACAAAAAATGAAATAAACTTTATATCCTTTGTCATAATTCTTCTTTGAATTTGCTTTTTCGATCGTGAGGATCATCATTTAAGCAAATTTCATAATGTTTTTTATACTTTCAATTTAAGGGTTGTCCCGTTGCTCTGTTGCTTATAGAATTTATTCAAAAAGGATACGCATACATATATATATTTATATATATGTATATATTTGTATATGCATTCATACACGCTTACATTCAACAGCTGTCAGCTGGTTTTAAGGGTTATGTTTTTTTTTGGACTCCTTTGAATTTATTTTTGTTGGCATTTGAAAACTCGTTTTCTCGCTCATATTTTGCGACGTACGTGCAAAATGTCCTTGAGCATAAAAATTGTTGTTAGTTGCCGTTGTTGTTGTTGTTGTTAGTTGCTTGTTAGTTGACTGTCATCTGACATATAACCGCTAGGCCGATTTCATTTCGATTCTTATTTTATTTTTATTTTATTTTTTTTTATTCGCAAATTTGCATTTTGAGCCAAGCGAAACGCAAAACGCAACTAGCCGGGCAACTACTCAGTAGCCCCAGTCAATACTCGATACTCGATACTCGTCGAGCCGATTCCAGTCGTGTCGAGTCGTGTCGACTCATAAATAAACATGCAACCATATTATACCATTCAGATCCGACTTCATATCTGTGGCAAAATATTACAAATGCAATTAAACCGTTGGTGCTTGCATTTTGTTCTTGTTTCTTGTTTTCTATCTCTGTTGCTGTCTCTGTCTCTCTCTATCTGCTTATTGCTCGATCTTTCTCTCTCCCTCTCTGTCTCTCTCTTTCTCTCTCTTTCTCTCTCTCATTGTTGTTGTTTTTGTTTGCTGCGCAATTGCACGGCAATGTCAGAATTGTAAGTTGGTAAACACGCTTCATACTCCCCACTGTTCAGTTCAGTTAGTCTCCATATAGGGGCATGTGGGCACACACACATATATACATTATATATATATATATATTCAGATATTATCGGTAGTCATTAAAACCGTTGCTTAGCCAAAGCTTATAGGCATTTACTATGATATTTTATTATCTTAAATTTAAAGGCAAAACTAAAGTTTAATTATTGAAACTCGAAGAGTTTAGCAACTGTTTGATTCGATTCTTGAATGAAATTTGAAATGAATATTCGATAAATTTAGTGACAATTTATTTTATATATATTACATATATGTAAATATATATTATTTTGTAGTAACTTAGTCAAATGATTTAGTTGAAATTCATTTGATAATTCTAATCAATAATATTCGATTATAAAATATGAAAGAATTAAATTAAATGTGAAAGAGTTGAATAAGTAATAGTTAAGTTAACTCCTTGAGATTGTGCTTTCTAGTTGAATAAATAAATCAACCAATCCAACAGTCCATCAATCATCAATCACTCATTTAAACATTTCAATCAACGAGTGTTAATAAACTATTTAAAAATCTATTTAATTTGTAGAATTTCATTTCATTTTCAAATCAAATCAAATCAAATTTACTTACATTTGTTATGAATATTATATACACTCAAACATACATATGTATTTATATATATATATATCTGAATGTATTCATTCAATTATCATGTATTTAGTCTGTTATTCATTAGCATTTGTATCATATATTTTTTCTTACATGCAATTCTTGTTTAATTTTGAATGGAATAAATAAATTTTTTTTTAACTTTCTCCCCTATCCCCTTTCTCTTTGTTGCTCTTCCCCTCTCTATCCTTGCACTCGCTCTCTGTATTCTTTACTGATGACAAATTTTCCACAGTGGAATTCCAATCAACTCTCGTTGCTTAAAAAGTTTACGTTGAACATTTTGTTAGCGCCTTCGTCTTAAACAACGCCCACGTTCCACGTTCCACGCCCCCTTAAGCTAACTATCGCCAATGGGCCGGCACTGTTATTGTTGCTTATGTTGTTGCTGTTGTTTCTGGTGTGTGACCTTCGCATAGCAGCGCGTCGTTGCCAGCGTCTGGTATTATAAGCAATACACTGTGCAAAATTCATATGCATTTTTTTGTTTGTGTATTTTTTTTCTCTCAAATTTAAAATAATTTATTTAAGTAAAAGTATGAAGAGTTATCAAAGCTTTGCATATCATTTTAGTAATGGCTTCAATATAGACTTTTTCTCAAAGTGTATTTAGCGTATAACATTCACTCATTGCGTCTGATATCAGAGGCAAGTCCACGCTTTTATCGCATAGTTTCGTATGTTAATTCGTTTACAGACGTCGGCAAATGGCAACGGCATCGCCATCGCCGCATTCGTCAAATGCTACTTTACTCTATGAGCCACAATGATAATGAACCAACTATTTGTTAGTGTTAGTGCCACTGCCACTGCTGATGCCGCTGCCTCTGCCTCTGCCGCTGCTGGCTTACCCGTTTGCCTACTTCATAGCCATCAAGTGAAACCGGAAGCCAGCGCAAAAAAAAAAAAAAAAAAAGAATTGAGACTCGAATAGCGACCCAAAACATGTTTTTCCATCTCCTCGTGCTGTTACCGACTCTGTCGCTGTCGCTGTCACTGGCGCTGCTGCTGCCTCGGCTGGCGCTGCTGCTGCTACCCTCAAGCCTTTAGCCATAGAAAGTAACTCGCTTTAAGTGAGTGGCCTGTTTTATATAGATATAAATATATATATGTATTTAATATATATGTATGTATATGTATATATGTATATATATATATATATATGTGTGTGTGTGTGTGTGTGTGTGTCTTCATTGAATGTGAAGTGCTTTTTAGAAATATAATTATATAAAATTTCGCCAGCGCCTAAATGTCAGCTAAAAACGACAATTAGAATGCGATATATATATATGTATGTGTACTTCAGTTTTTGTTCTTAACAATGACAACAGTCAAAATGCTAATAAAGCTATTTTAAGATATATAGATATATCTTACAGATATACAACAGATATAGCAGAGATACAAAGATTGACAGACTAATTTGATTTATGCACAAATTGTCGCCACGCTGCCAGACAAGATGACTTAGGCATCATTTTCAAATCTTAACTTGTTGTCTGTGTTGCTGTTGTTGTTGTTGTTGTTGTTACGAGCTGTAAAATAATCTTATGGATTGTTGCCTGTTGCCTGCTGCTTGCTGCCTTCTGGCGGCTGTTTATTGTTTAAAATGTTTTTTAAGGCGCCCTAAGCATGCCAGCATGCAGCAGTTTGAGGATTCAAGTGACAACAACAGCAACAACTAGAACAACAACAACTGACAGGCAATTACAATAACAATATTAACAACACTTAACAGCTAACAAAACAAATGAAACATGTGATAATAAAAACAAAAGCTAAACACAAACACAAACAAAAGGAAACTTAAGCAAAGAATTAAATTCAAAGCAAAACAAAAACAACAGAAAACAAAAAAAAAACTATAAGAAAAAAAATTTTTACTTTAACCAAAATTGTATGCAACAAACAACAAGAACAACAACAACAATAATAATAATAATTAAAAAAGAAAATCATCATAATAAAAAATAATATTAATAATTATTATTAAAGTATCAACACCATAACACACGCACACGCACGCACAACCACAAGCACAACAGCAACAACAACAACAACAACAACTAAAATTTTGCCACGCCCAACAATGCACGAACATTTTACCATGTGGATTAACTTTGGATTGCCATTATTTAAATGTTTGTACCAAATTTTTTGTTTGTTTTGTTTCTTTTTGTTTTTTTTTTGTTGTAATTTTTTGCTTAATTAAAAACTAAACATTGTTTTTCATAATTTTATTTGTTTATTTCTTTTTATTTTCTACATTAATTTCCACTACATTTTCTTTATAGCTTTTCATGTTTAATTATGCATTTTGTGTTCTTGCGGTTCTCCTCTATTTCTTTTATTGTTTTTTGTTTTTCACTTTGGGCTCACTTTATGATCTAATATTTGTTGCTATTGTTGCTATTGTTGCCACTGTTGCTGCTGTTGTTGTTGTTGCTTTTGGTGGGCCATAAAACACCTAAGCAAATAGTTACGCGCAAGTCATTAAAATCGCGTGTGGCCGCTTCTCTCGATAACCTTGCAAAATTTTTACAAAATAATAAATATATATATATATATAAAATACTCACACACATACACGCACACGCACACACAAACTTAACGACAGACTAAAAGCAAATCCAAAAACCAAAAACCAAATACCAAAAAAAGCAACAGCCCAAAAAAAGGCAAATGAAAACAGAGAGAGAGAAAAAAACGACAAATTTGAAAAAATTGCAAAATATTTTATTATGCAAACATAACCTCAAAATAGTTAGTTAATTTCTGTTGCAATATTTATATGGTGTATACTAAGCCTGATCTTAAGCCACACCATGCACTACACTACAGTACATGCTCAATATAGTGTACATATGCTAGACCTTAGAAAATTGCATTTATTGTGTGCATACTGTAGCATAGATTCAGACACTGCGATGAAATCATTAGAATGAAATCATAAATAGTACAACAACTCAGACAGCTCGATAATAAGATTCTTATTAGTAATATTACTATAGATGAGAAGGAGACAGGATATTTAGAGAGTGAGAGAGGACGAAATATAGAAGAAGAGTTAGAGCTAGGAAAGATCTACCAATTGCAATTCAAGAAGTTTAACTCTTTTTATAAGAAACTAGAAGCATAAAAATTCGTCGATTATCGATAACATACTAAATCTATAGCAATCGATAGCATATTTGAACAATAAGAATTAAACTATAGAAAAGTCAAATATAAGAAAAACTAAGCAATAGAAAAAGATAGAAAAATTTCTAGAAGAAAAAAGTGAGAGGCAGAGGAAACGATAAATTTTTGAATATTTACAAAGAAAGTGTGGAAAAAAAAGAGTAATAAAATTTTACTCACACTCTGTTCTTATAAAGCAAGCTAATAAAAAATTGTTATCAATCTTAAAATGAAAAAAAAACTCAAAGTAATAAATTCGATCAGCAATCGATAACAATTTTATTGCAGCTTATTATGTTGATGGAAATTAATTAGTCAAAATAAAGAGACATAAACAGATACAGAATTAATCATGCATGCTCGTCAGATTTTATTTATCGATATGTAACAAATCGATAATTTTACTTTGCCACTTAATGATTTGCATTTGGGTTTTATGGATTGAAATATTTTTCGACAGCTTTGAATAATATTTGCATAAATTTAATAAATGTAAGTGCTTCTGTGTGTGTGTATGTGTGTGTATATATATATATATATGTATGTGTGTATAGAAGAGTCTCTTTGTTTATGTGTGTGTGTGTGTGTCTGTGTAAAAATGCTAATTGGAATGTGTTAATTTGATTGGCAGGTTGTTGATTTTGACCGAAGCGACTATTTTAGACCATTTTCTTTTTGCTTTTTTTTTGTTTTTTTTTTTGGGTTTTAACATAGTTCAAGGCACATTAACTAACCAAAAGCGACAAGAATGCTAATGAATAAATATGAGCCATAAACGGGCAACAGAAATTAAATATCAAAAGGCTTAAAAAAGTAAAAAATATAAAAATAAAAATATAAAATCGAAGCGCACAACGAAATGGAACAAATATTAAAATTATATATATATATATATTTGTTGCTTATTTTGCATGCTTAAAAGTCACACACATACACACACATATATAGATATATATATATATATGCATACACACACATTCATTATATTTATTAACTTTTAGGCAAAATTTGCAGTTTAAAAAGTTAAAAAAATATTTCAAAATAAAAAACACAATAAAAATTTTAAGTGAAAATTTGCAAAAAGTGAAAAAGATTAAAGTAAATTATTTAAAAAAAAATTTGTTGGAAAGAAGCACTTAATATAGGATAAGCCAAAGTAAAGAAAGGCATAGAAAGAGAAATTTTAAGAGATAGCAAGAAAGAGAGAGAGAAAAGTGTGTGAGAGAGAGAGACAGACAGCTGCTCTGTGTGAGTATTTTTGTACAACAATTTTTAAAAGTGTCTTCTGTCTCTCTGTGTTGTTGTTCTACTACTCGTTGTTCTTGTTATTGTTGTAGTTGTTGTTATTATTGTGCTCATTTATTTAACATCAATTCATTACATACTATCATTATCATTGTTATTGTTGTTCTTGTTGTAGTTGTAGTTGTAGTTGTTATTGTGTCATCCTATACATGCACATATCTCAACTGCCCAATCATGCATTGAATCAATTTATTTCATACCCCAAAAAATGTGTCATTTTTCCGTCCTTTCGTCACATCATTATCATCATCATCATCAAAATCACCATCATCATCATCATCATTATTATAAACGTACAACCCCCGGTCACGCCCACAAACTGTTTATCTCCTTAACATTTTTCAAAGTTTCATTCATTTTGGCAAATTGTTTCGTTTTTTTTGCACCTGTTTGCGATTCACGCAAACTGAAACCGAAAGTAAAA
This sequence comes from Zygothrica quintamaculata, assembly GCA_037044455.1. Classification (NCBI taxonomy): domain Eukaryota; kingdom Metazoa; phylum Arthropoda; class Insecta; order Diptera; family Drosophilidae; genus Zygothrica; species Zygothrica quintamaculata. The sequence continues at coordinate 30,636 of JBAMBS010000339.1, read as the reverse complement.
AGGAAAATGGCAAATGGAAAAAGGCGAAAAGAAAACAAAATTTATTTTCAATAAATGTTAAATAATTTTCAACTGAATTTTCTACATAAAGTAACAACTTAATGTTTACATCATAGTGTACATCATTTCGTTACATATTTTGATTATTTCAATCATTTCAATTTCAATTCATATTTCATTCTTCAACAATCAAATCTTTGATTCAACCAGCAGCGAGAAGCGTTAAGCGATAAGCAATACTTTTTCTTATACAAATTTTCGTTCATTCACATATTCAGCTATTAACATTCATTCGAATGTAACATTCATTGTGTCTATTCAATAAATATTTATTTATATTTTTAAATATATTAAATAGTTATCAAAAAAATAATCCCCCTTTTACCTTAATTCTTTTACCTATCGTATTAAGTCTAAGACTTTAGTTTCCCAATGAAAATTCAATCCAATTTATATATATATATATATATATATATATATATATATATATATTGGTAACTTAAGCTCGAACTTGGCTATTTCCAATTGACAATGCAATTGAAATGCATTTGAATAAATTTGGAAATTCGCTTTGGTGGCTCAAAGTTTTATGTTATTTAATTTTTATTCAATAAAATTTATATATATAGCATATATGCCTTAGACAGTTTTTACTGTACTAAAGAAGTTGTAATATTTGATGCTTATACATGTTTATACACTTTAGACAGTGTTTACTATAAGCAGTGGCTACTGTATTAAGTGATGATAATGATATTGGAGGTATATACGCCTTAGACACTGTTTACTGTACTGAGATATATGTGATAGTAGATGTTAGGATATGCCTAGACGTCTTATACAGTGGTTACTGTATTGAATTTTATTAGATGTATATACGCCTTACACAGTGGTTACTGTACTGACAAATATGTGATAGTAGATTCCAGGATATACGCCTTAAGCAGTGTTCACTGTACCATGAAAGTTATTATATTTGTTGCTATAACATGTTTATAAGCCTCAGCCAGTCTTTACTGTACTGAGGAAAATATGATAGTATATGCTTAGATATGTATATGTTTATAAGCTATTGTGGCAGTGTTTACTGTAGGCAGTGGCTACTGTAATGCGTACTGTTAGGTGTATATACATCTTACGCAGTGCCTACTGTCTGTCCTTTTGTCTGCTATGCACTATGTCTCAGCACTAATTATATAGGTTAAGGGTTACTTATAGTCGGGCATACTTCATTTTGCCAACAGCGACACATATGACAGCGGCTAGTTATGAACACAAACTGAACTGAACTTGGGTGTGGCTAACACAGACAGACAGTTGCCCACAGGCAGACACCTAACGAGCTACTGGAATTGACCAGGCTAACACCAAACGAAAAAAGAGAGAAAAATAAAATAAATAATAATAAGTTGAAAACTGTCTTTGGCAATGAGTTGGACTTCACATGGTCTAAAGCACGGCTTGAACAGGCTTATAGCTAAAGATTTAGTCAGTCTCTAAATATCAGTTAAAATATATATATATATATATATATACATATATATATATATATATATATATGCGAGAAATGTTTTTTAAGATTAGTTGGCTTTAATTATAATATGGCCTAAAGGAAATAACTCAAATATGACATGTGCTCTGCATTTTGGTTGTCGAGCACTTGGCTCATTCACAATTCTCGGACAAGTGAATAATGAAGCAAATTCACGCCCCTTTCTTCTTCTTCTTCTTTGTCTTTTTGTTTTGTGTGTTGCAGTTGTTGTTGTTGTTGTTGTTGGTTTCTTTGTATTTTCTTTTTGTTGCCACAATCGCAGCTGGCTGATGAAGTTGATGATGCCGCTGTCTGCTAATACTTTTGGCTCTGGGCTAAATGCCCGCCCGATCCTCGCACATGTTTCAGCCGGCACAGCTGACTTGTGACTTGGCTTGTGGCAGGTGCCACAACATACACACACACACATATATATATATATATACATTAAGAAAACCGCAAGTTCAGCAAAGAACTGGCAGACGGTAAACAACAACAACATATTGTTTTTTTCTTCTTTTTTTTCCTTTTTACCTGTAACTTGTTGACCATCGAAGCGTTTCGGCCCGCTTGCAATTTAATTGAATTTTATTTCTGTTTCTTGAGCGGCATTTGGGCAACGCCTCAGTTACTTGCCGCTCCCCTGCTGAGGCTGTTATTGCCGCAGTTGCCCCTGATGAAACTTCTCTGCTTATCTTTTCGGGCAATTTCAATATCATTTTATACAGCGGGCTCCTTCATTGTTTCTTTGGCGCTTTTCTTTCTTCTTCTTTTTTCTGCTGCTGCTGTTGTTGTTGTTGTTGTTGTTGTTGTTATTGTTTTATTTTTTTGCGCTTCCTTCGTTCGTTTTCAGCTGTTAATTCAAAGTAAATTATGTATTTTGCATAATTACAATATTTGACTTTTACTGTTGACTGCACGCCAATTTAGAGTGGAGGTTAGCATGGGCAGAGGACAGGGGGCAGAGGGTAAAGGGACAACGAGCAGTTGGTAGTAGATGGTGCCTGCTGTTGCTTCAATTTGAATCTTTTATAAGTAACTTTTAGCAACTACTTCTTAACGTTATTAATACCCTTTCATTGAACTAACAAAAAGGGTAAGTAAAACTACAAAAATCTCTGCTTTAAAAACCAAATAAAAAACAAAGAATATAAGGCTTAATTATATACATATATAAAGGGCATACCAAAGTCGTATAGTGCTGGCCAAATGCAAAGACTTAGCCACGTTGATGTTGCGGCTTCCGTTAATTTATCTTCTTTATGAAATGCTAATGTTCTCCGCAATAAAAGAAACATTTTTATATCTCATTGGGGAAAATTTGTTTATTATAAATGTTAATTCATATACATATACATACATACACACATACATATATATATGCATATACATATATGTGTGTTTTGTTTGTATTTTTTAATTATCCTTAAAGAATTCTTCTCTTCTTTTATCATATCAGCTATCAGATAAAGTGAAGCAGTATAAACTGTGTCAAACTATTCATTAAGCCCATTATAAACGCAATTTCAGTTATCAGCAATTGGCAACACATCACGATCCTTGATCCTTGATATATTTATAGTATACATTTGTAATAGTTTGCAGTTATTTCTGCATTAAACAAGTTATAATGATGCCATATACAATTGCTGGCAATTGCTTAAAGTTAACTTAGAACTTGCCAGTTATAAGTCCTTTGGCAACAAGAAATCCATTTCAAATATGTTTATTATATAGCATATATATCTTATATTGTATGTTCAGCTCTATACAATCTAGTTATATATAGTATAACTTATTAATTAACCCTTATAAATATAGGTTAAATTAAAGCCTTTTGTTGTCAAGCTTTGGCTCAACTTTCGTATAATCTTTTGATATGAATCCTGATAATTTGACAGAATCTAGTAAATCACTTTGGTTGAATCAACTTTCTAGTAGATCTTCTTGTAGAATTCTAACAAATTTTAAAATTTCATATTAATATCTTTTTCCTTTGGTTTGCTTTGAATGCATTTTCGTTGTTTTTAAGAATTCAATAAAAGAATCTCAATGTATTTTGCAGTTGAATCAATTGCTTTGAGTGGCATTCAATAGATTTGGCTTTGAATCCTTGTGCAACACTTTAAGTAAACGCTGACAAGGATCTTCTATTAGCTTACTTCCTGAAATCAATTGATTTACCTTGAGATTGAATATATATATATATATATGTTTATATATTAATCATGTTGTATACATTCATTGCAAGTTAATAATAATAATTTTGTGGGATCCGAATGCGATGAGTATTTTCTGTGTAATTTGTATGTTGCATGTAGTTGGTTTTTGTGTTGCAATTGAATTGTATTGACCCCCTTTTACCTTTCACCTAGCCAAAAGAAAAACTATATATATATATATATATATATATATATATATATAAAAGAGACTGATCAATACATGCTATAAATTCCATTGGTTGTCGTTCGATGTCTGTGAAAGGAGAAAGTTGCTTTTGCTTGCCACACGCTCCAGGAATATAGCATGGCTGCTGCTGCAAGCGACTGAAGGCGGTGACTTTCACACGCCAATGATGCCACTGCTGACACTGCTGCCACTGTTGCACACTGTGTAGTGATGCCACTGCCTCTTTGCCCCTGTTGTCTGTGTACCTATTTATGCAACAGGTGCACTTGATAGGCCCTTTTGTTGTGCTGCTGCTGCCAACCTACACACACACACACACATTCATATAGTGGGTCAACAGTATAAGTGTGTCTGTGTGTGTGTGTGTGTAAGGCGTGGCACATAGACATTGCGTGCATTTAATTGTGCGTAATTATTCACTTTGGTTGTTATGCCAACAACGTTTGCCTCTGCACCTCATCACAAGCTCTTAATTGCCACAGACGCCGCGTCTGTTAATTGGCCAAATGGTCACCCCAAATGAATCCAGTTTACAGTTTGCAGTCAACACATAGAAAGGGTATGGGTGGGGAAGGGGGTTACCAACACTGCTAATAGGTGTCTAACATGTGTTTCCGCCTTAAGTGTTAACCTCTTATTACAACAGTTTTTCTCTTTTCTTGTTTTTCTTTTTTTTTTCTTCTGCTTCTTCTACTTATATTGTTCTCATGTGATTCATAAGTGTTAACTTAAACGTTGCCAAGTGCAAAGATTTAAGCTGATTTTAAAAGTTAAATTTAACTTACTGTAAAGGTTAAGACCAAACCCTATGACATTAGTTATTATGTTATGGCTTTAACTTCGATTTGGCTAAGTTGTTGTCTTCCTTTTGTAGCAATATACAAATCACCAGCACTCAATTTGATTAAGTATTCCATTTGGTAAGTTATTCTTGGTAGTGGTAGTCGAAGAAATAAGGGCAAAACGAGCTCTTCTCTTACGTCTTTGGCTTACAGAGTGTGGAGAAAGTGTGTGGAAAGGGTTAAAAGCTGATTGAAAGGTTGTTCAGTTTGTTTATCACTTTAATATATATATATATATCATATATATATTTGGTGGTTTTATTTTTGCGTAGGTCTCTCTTTCTCTCTCTTTCTTTCTCTCTCTCTCTCTTTCTCTCTCTCTCTCTCTCTTACTATCTTTCAGTGTATATGTGTTTTGGCTTGTTTTGAAATTTTTAAGCTCTGCCCGTCTTGTAGGTCAAGTGCAAGCTTTGTTAAATTGTTTGTCTAGATGCGTCGGTAGCAATTTTTGTTGCATTTGACAGGTGACGACATTAAATAATAACACCTGACAGCAGCACTCAAATGCCGCCTCTCCTGCTCTTGTTTGTTGTTATTTTCTGCATTGCCTACCAATTGTGTTGACAGACAAAAGACAACAACCAACAACAACCAACAACAGTCAACAACAGTCAACAACAGTCAACAACAGTCAACAACAACAGCAACAAGCAATAACCAACAGCAGACAGTCGACAGGCGCCAAAGTCTTCGATTGCCTGCTTTCTTGCCTCTCTCCCCCTACCACATGCTCTTAGGGACAGACAAGCTCATAGTCTCTCTCTCTCTCTCTGTGTTATACTCTTTCTTTCTCTTTCACTATGGCTCTCTCCTGCTCTTACTTTTGCTTAAGCTTTTGAGCATTAAGTGCATGCGTTTGGAAATGTCAGAAGCTTTTCTTACCATCAAAGTTGATGGACATTTGTGGGAGGGGGGTGTACTGTTGCTGTTGCTACTGATGATGACGCTGATGATGTTGACAGAACGTCATTATTATCATTATCATTATTAACAACACTAGCAGCATGAGCAGCAGCAACAGCATCAACAGCCGAAGCACCAGCAGCAACATCTTTGTTAAATCGAATGTCATCGCTGCCGTGACGTCACAGCACTGAAGACATTGCCGTGGGCGTAGCGTTAAGAGAAGTATAAAGAAAGAACAAGAAAGAAATCGAATGACGTTTTGTTTTGTTCTTGCTTTTGCTTATGCACTTTGCTTCTCCTTCTACTTCTGCTTTTGATTTTGCTTCTGCTTTTGCGTTTGCTTTTTCATTTTCCTTTTGCTTTGCTTATTTTCCTTCTTTTGCTTTTGTCTGCGTTTGTCTACGTGCTGTTAGACATGCCGATGCACAGTGGTAGGAATTTCAATTGGACATGAATTCTAAAGCTTTATCAGGTTATATAGTAAGTTATCTATATATATATATATATATATGTATATATATATATATATATGTGTATATATATATATATATATATGTGTATATATATATGTATTAATTGTTCCTATTGAAAAGTAAAAGTGATTGTGAGCATGCATATATTGACCATGTGGGAACAGGTTGTGCATAAATAGTTGACATCGCGGAAATAGCTGAAATAATTATTCTATTCTGACACTCTTCCTCCCTATACCCTTTCGTGCACTCTCTCTATCTCTCTTTCTCTCTCACTCTCTACCACTGTAGTAGCATTTGAAAACAGAAAGAGTTTTACATATATATTCCACTGTGCAATGTGGCTGCAGTTCAACAGATTTGTTGTTGTTAAAGTTTTTTTGCTTGTGTTTATGTGCGTCTTGCGATTGTCTGTGTGTGTGCGTCTGGGTCTGCATCATTCTCGATGCTTCTATGCTAAGAGACAGAGAGTCAACTCAAGCAACAACAGAAAAGTCAATAGATGTTGCCACTTAGTCAATGGCACATACACATACAAATACATATATGCATTGGTATATGTATGCACATAGCTATGTATATATATTATATATATATGTGGCGCCACCTGTCCGTCAATTGACTTTCAAATTTACTTCAATGTATGCCACAATATAACACAAGAAACTTTGATCTTTTGACCTCCCACCAGCTCATATTACATTTTATATTACAAGCTGATCAAAATTGTTCGATAAAAAGGTGACTTTAACTTTATCAATGGGGTGCTAGTGGTTGTGGTAAAGGTACGGGAAGAGAGGGAAAAACTAATTTTATCGTTGTTTAGCAAAGGGTGAAGGCAACACAAGCAGCTGGGGCGTGTTTTAAGCCAGATTTTATTATAACTTTGTTAAACTTTCGGGTCAGAAAACAAAAAACAAAATGAACAAAAAATAAATAAATAATAAAAGTAAAAAGGTCAACGAGAAATTTACAAATCAAAAGTTTACAAAGACGACGCGTTAAAAACCGCAAAAGAAACGCGCGCGAAACGCATCGATAAAAAAATAAAAGAACAAAATTCAAATTTTTTTTTCTTTATACGTGTGTATGTGTGTGTGTGATTGTACTTGTATTAGTGTTTGTTTTCTAATACATTTTTGTGCTTTTATAGAAAATGAAATGAAAATTAAAAACTTGTTATAAATCAAACGAATACAAACCAAATCAAAAAAAAGAAAAATCAAAAAAAATATCAAAAAAAAACTTTTGAAAAATTATGAGAAAACAGTTTTAAAAACTAAAAGAGTTGCCTTAATAATGAAACTTCCTTGTTGACTTTAAATACATATTAATTATATATTTATAAATATATATATATATATATATATATACATATATACATAAAAATAAGAATATATACACCTACATATATATATTTTTAATAAAATTAAATTGAAATAAAAAAATAAAAAAAAAAATATTTAAAAAAATCATAAAAACGAAGAAATTATTAAAAAAAAAATTATAAGAAAAACGCAAGAGGAAAAAAAAAAGATTTTCGCGATGCGCCTAAAAGAGACAACAAAAAAGTCACCAACGACTTCAACGTTGCTGCCACTTTCTAATGATCTGTTAAAAGCGTTGCGCATATCGTCGCCGAACGTTGCGCAGCAGCAGCAGCAGCAACAACAATATCTACTACAACCACAGCAACAACAACTGCAGCTGCAACTACAGCAGCAGCAGCAGCAGCAACAACAACAGCAACTATTACAGCAGCGCTGCTCCAGCGTTGGCAGCACCAGCAGCAGCGGCACCTGCGAAACGGAACGCTCTACACAATCAACATCATCGGCGTTATCGCCGCTGGCCGCTATGGCGGCAATGCCAGCTATGCCGACGCTACCCGCCAGCGTCGATGAAGCCGCTGCCGCAGCTGCTCTGGCAGCAAACATTGCCGAATCGTTCACATTTTTACAGCAACATGCGGCGCATCATTTTCGCGACATTTTGTATGCGGCCCACATGCTGGGAAGAGGTGAGACAGTTAGCAAATGCAGTGGTGAAGGGGGGGGAGGGGGTTGCGGGCCATTTGGGTTTTGTGGTGATGGGAGTTGAGGGGGGGGGTGGTGTATTATACTAGGTGAGGTGACTTTAGGCTGGGATTGTTGCACGACCAGCTGTGGCCAAGCGGCCCGCTCAACTGGTTTTTTTTCTGTATTTTTATTTATTTTGTTTTCTTCTTTTTTGGCCAACCAACCAACCAACCAGCCAACCAACCGACCAACTTTCACTTTATGCTTGGTTGCCACATTTCACTTGGCAGCAAGCAGCATTAAGAAGAGAAATGAAAAAGTTAACTGATTTTTGTTCTTCCTTTTCTAATTGCAGGCTACTATCAGCCGGCGGGTCCGCTGATTTCGCCGCATGTGATTGCGCCACCACCGCAGCAACCAACCTCAGCAGCAGCCGCGGCAGCAGCAGCAGCAGCAGCGGCGGCAGCCGCAGCAGCAGCAGCAGCAGCTGTAATTAAGAAGCTGCCAGAGGACGAATCCCCCTCACATACACCAAATTCTTCACAGACACCTCATCAGGTGTTAAGTAGTGCAGAGGTTGAACAGTCATTGACAGCACAGCAGCAGCAGCAGCAGCAGCTGCACCAGCAGCAGCAACAACATCAACAGCAGCAGCTGCAGCAGCAACAACAGCAACAGCAGCAGCAACATCAGCCGCAGCCGCAGTATCCGGGTGTTAGTGCCGTAGCGGCTGCTGCGGCCGCCGCTGCTGCTCATCAGGGCGTGCCATATCCGCGTTCCATGCACGCGGCTCAGATGCACTATACGACGGCGTATCCGCCCAATTATTATTCACCTTATCCGGGCGAGGTCATGTGCTATTCCCCGCCCGCCTATCAGCCCTATTTTTCAAGCAAAGTCTACCAGAGCGGTCCACCGCCACCGCAAACGGCGCATCCTGGTGCACATCCACCGCCACCACCACCACCTGGCGCCTATCGACGGTATCCCTATTATCCGCACGCAGGTCCGCCACATCCCCCACCACCAGAGCTATACGAACAGCAGCCACCACCACCACAGCCTCAAGGGGTGCCACCACAACAGCAGCCAGTATCAATTGCAGCGGCCGCCGCTGCCGCAGCAGCAGCAGCCGCAGCTGCCGCAGCCGCAGGTGCCACACCAGCACCAGCTGGCACTCAACTGGTTCCCGCGCACCAGCCACAGCATCTGGAACACTATCCCGGTCCACCAAGCTACTACGCCGGCTACAGTCCAGGTGGAGCCAGCGTCGCTGGCCAGTGCTATACACGCGGCTTGCAGGGTCCATATATGGGTAAGGAAAAGTATGGTTCTAACACTCAGTCCAGATTGCCCCGAACTTCCATAAAGCTACTAACCTAGTAATGGTGAAAGGCATCCAATTCTTTGACCATTCGAATATGAACCTTGCCATTGATTACTTTTCGAATAAACTGAGGAAAATTATGATTAAATTTTAATAAAAATTTCAACTTTTTTTTTTATCCCTTGCGCAGAGTATCCGCCGCAGTGTCCATGTCCAATGCAACAATCGTGTCCAAAAAACGTCCATACTGGGCCTCATATTGGTAGCAGCAGCAACAGCAACAGCAGCAGCAACAACAGCAACAGCAGCAGCAACTCTTTGTTGGTGAATGCTACGAGCAACAGCAACAGCAACAACATCAACAACAAGAACAACAAAATGCCTTTGCATGGCAGCAATTCAAGCAGCGAGAGCAGCAATATATTGCCAGCCAACAACAGCAACAGCAATACATTAACACCAACAATAACAACAACAGCAGAAGCAGCAGCAGCAACAACAACAACAACAATTGCAACAACACCGACATCAACGTTGACTACCAGTAGAGGCCCAGTTAAAAATGGGAAAACTAATAACAATAACGATAATGATAACGATAGAGATAACGATAACAGCAACAGCAACAACAACAGCAAAGTGACAAACAATCACACAAAAACAATTGCAACAACGGCAGCAACTAAAACTGTATCAACAAACACAACATCAACAAAGACAACAGCAACAAACACCACAACATCTGTGGCTTCCGTGGCAACATTGGCAACAACAACAACCAACAACATGGGCACCCAATGCCAAATGCTGGTGAAAACTGAGCTCAAATCCGATGACAGCCAAGTGACTAAAATTCAATACGAAGCACACGTAATGCCACCACCAACACCACCCGAAAGCTATTGTGCTAGCGATGAAAAGTTGCTGGAGGATCAAGAGCAGGAACAGGATCATCAGTTACAGCTCAAATTACAGTTGCAGCATAAACAGCAACAGCATAAGGACATTGAGTCTTATGATCTAACGGGCACCACACCGCCCCCTCCGTCTATATGTGTGGGACAGTCGAGTCCGTTGGCACGTAAGGCGCGTATCGGAAAAAATATGGCCAGAGAAATGGTTTATGCGGCACAACAGCAACAGCAGCAACAACAGCAACAGGTGCTACAACAACAGCAACATTTAAAGTTGCAACATCTACAACAGCTACAGCTACAACAGCTGCAACAGCTACAACTAAACAAACATGTAGAATCAGAATCACAATTGCCTTTTGTACTTAAAGCAGAAATCAAAGCAGAAACCAAAATCAAAATTGAGCATGATGATGCTGTAACAGCTGCAGCAACAACTGCAGCAGGATTAACGGCAGCAACATGTAATACACATATCATTAAGCTGCCGGATCTAAAGCCAACAATCAAAACAGAACCAGAGCTTGATCTGGATATGCAACAATTAGAGCTACAAAAACAACAACAACAACAGCAGCAACAGCAACAGCAGTCAATAATAGAGTTGCCAAAATCTATGCCGGAAATGATTGTCGGCAACACCAACAACAGCAGCTGCAGCAGCAGCAACATAATTGATAACAACTGCATCGTTGCCAAGCAGCGCCTGAATCTATTGGCATCGGCAACTCAGGGTAAAAAATCAAAGGCGCACAGCTACAAGAGTCTCATCAAGCAGGCAGAACCAAAGAAGTATCTATGTCCTGGTAGAAAATATACGCGCCGTTACGGACGTACGCCGGCAAAATATGTTAAAATGCGGCAAGTGTTGCTGACACAGCGTCAAAAGCAGCGTATACGCGAACAAGTCCAACAACGGAAGCAGCAACACCAGCAGCATCAGCATCAGCAGCAAATGGATGAGCAGCAAGCGCAACAAACGCTACCAACAACTGGCACAGCAATAGGTGAAGTTATTGCCACAACCGATGCAGCAACAGTTACAGATATATTAGGTATGCCCAACAGTAACTCACCCAACGCCTCACCGAAACGTGCACGGCCACGTAAGCAAGCAATTGCTGCACTGCATCTACTTGATGGCCTAGATACACCGCTGACACGCGGTTATTTCAGTGATCCAGAGCTTATTAGTAGCAGCCACAATGGCCGGGGCCAATCAACAGTTGGTCTGTATGCGCCAGCAACACCATCGCCGCTTATAGCTCCACAGCTGCTGCAGGCAGCGAGTGAGAAGCGTTCCAAGTCGGAGACAAAGAAGCCCATGGTTATACCAAATTGTGTAGTCAGTGCTGCATTTGCGTCGTTAGCAACGACGCTGCCAACTCAGTCTACCTCAGCTGGCGCAGAGCCGCCGGCGAAAAAACCGCGCAAACAGACGGCAAAGGTCAAAACAAAGGCCAGACCGACAACGACTAAGGGTCGAAAGGCAGCTGCAGTTGCGACTACAACGGCAACGGCAAATGCACCTGCAACAGCAACTGTTGCTGCAAAGCAAGCTGAAGCAACAGCAGCAGCGGCGTTGACGATACCAGCAACAGCTGACACCGAAACCAATAACAATGAGTATCAAACGGCAGATTTGCAGGCGCAAAAATCAAGTGTCACACAGTATGCCACAGTGTCAATTGCTGATGCAACGCAAAAGGTAATTAGTTCAGTAAAAACAGCAGGATCTGCCGTAACAGTAGCAACAACCGCAGCAACAGCCATAGCAAATCTGCCGCAGCAACATTCCGATGAGCAACACAAGTTCCTGGTGCCCAGTCCGCCTTTAGAGTCTCTGTTAACAAACACATCCACATCGCAACTAAGTTCCACATCACGCCACGCCCACACAACAACGCATACAAAACGTGCGCGCTCCCGCTGTAAATTTGGCAATCGTAAAAAACAGCGTCAGCGTCCTGGAGGAGTAAGCTACGAACTGGATGACACACAGCCACCGGCAACTCGCGCCAATGTTGTACCCAAATGGAACAACGGTTGGATGTGGGAGGGAAAGGCATTTCAAGGTGCTGTCTTTCTCAATGTAAGTTTATCTATATAAGTTCATAGCTTAAGATGCCCGTACTGATTATTTTGTATAACTATAGAGTGACGATCCTTTAGTGCTGCGCACCTGTTATCCCGCAATGCGTCATGAGGAGGGCGATATCATACACACTCGTGATTGTGTCCTGCTCAAGGCTAACGAAGAGGACAATGAATTGCCCTATGTGGCAAAGGTGGCGCATCTCTGGGAGAATCCCGAGGATGGTAAGCACACAAAATAAAATCTCTCATTCTCTCTGCATTTAAATTCTTTGATCCTATGGAACTACTAGTTCATAGAAAAAAGTTGCATAAGAAATTTTTCATTTATGCAGAACTAGTTGAATGAACTATAAAATGAACTAGTTCATTTGAACAATTTCAAATGCAATCCAGAATAAAAGTATTCAAAAATAACATATAAGTAAATGTAAAAATAATATAAGAATTTGCGATTGTCATATCCTTAAAAGAAACTAGTTCCTTTGAACAAGGTCATATGGAATCCAAAATACATATATTCAAAAATAACTTAAAAGTAAATGTAGAAATAATATAAAAATTGGAAATTAGCAAATACTCAAAATTAACTAGTTCCTTTGAACAAGCTCATATGCAATCCAGAATAAAAATTTTCAAAAATAACTTAAAAGTAAATAAGAAATAATGTAAAAATGTGAAAGTGGCAAATACTTAAAATGAACTAGTTCCTTTGAACAAGTTCATGTGCAGTCCTAAATAAAAACATTCAAAAATAACTCAAAAGTAAATGTAGAAATAATATAAAAATTTGCGATTGGCATTTACTTAAAATGAACAAGTTCCTTTGAACAAATTCATATGCAATCCATAATAAAAATATTCAAAAACAAGTAAGAAGTCTGTAGTCGAGTGTACCCGACTACGAGAGCCCCTTTGCCTACACATACAGCCATACACACACATACTCATACATACACACAGTTCTGCACGTACTTAGCCATTGCGCGCACCTTTTAACCCCCCACGCTCTATATCGCGGTACTTAATGTATAACTTCCGTGTTTATTGCTCAAATCTAACGAAATTCACAACGTAGATGGAGAATAGTCTACTTAATATGTGTGCGAAAAAGAAATTTGATCGGTTAAAAATTGTATCTGAAAATCGATTTTTTCAAATTGCGGGGGTCAGGGAAGGAAATTGAAAAATCTAAAACAAACTCGTATAGCGTACAAACATAACAAATATACATTCCAAATTTCGTTGCTCTAGCTCTTATTTTGCGCGCACTACTATACCCCCCCGGGGCCCAAAACGCCACTTTTGCTGATCTATAACTTCCGAGATTTTTGATCAATCTTCACCAGATTTACAACATCGATCAAGAATGGTCTAAATATGATGCGTGCCAAATATAAATTTGATCGGTTTAAAATTGTGTTTAATAATCGTTTTTTTCGATTTGCGGGGGTCAGGGGAGGAAATTCAAAAATCAAAAACAAACTTGTACAGCGTACGAATATAACGAATCTAGATTTCAAGTTTGGTTGCTCTAGCTCTTATAGTCTCTGAGAAACAGGCGTTCATACGGACGGACGGACGGACGGACGGACGGACGGACGGACGGACGGACTGATGGACGGACGGACGGACAGACAGACAGACAGACAGACGGACAGGGCTAGATCAACTCGTCTTGTCGTCCTGATTCAGAATATATATACTTTATGGGGTCTCCGATGATTATTTCTATGTGTTACATACTTTTGGATTTTGCATATTTCCAATAGCTCCGCTTTGCTCTTTTTTTACAAAAAAGGCAAAGGGGCTAATAACTTTAAGTAAATGTAGAAATTATATAAAAATCGGCAATTGGCAAATACTAGTTCATATGAACGAACACTTATGCATTCAAGAACACAAATACTCTGAATATTTGTATTCTTGAATGCATAAGTGTTCGTTCATATGAACTAGTATTTGCCAATTGCCGATTTTTATATAAGTATAAAAGTAAATAATTAAAAAATTATATAAAATATGCAAATATCAAAAATTAACTAGTTCGCTAATAATATATACCTGTACTTAAAATGAACGAGTTCATGTGGCATTATATTCTTCATTTAAGGAATTTCTTTTGGATCTCTTTCAGGTGAAATGATGATGTCACTGCTTTGGTACTATCGACCAGAACACACAGATCAAGGACGCCAACAGAATGATTGTCCAGATGAAGTGTACGCATCGCGACATCGTGATCATAATTTGGTGGCCTGCATAGAGGATAAATGCTACGTGCTGACCTTTAGCGAATATTGCAGGTAATTTAAAAAAAAAAAAATTAATTGAATTTAAAGAATTTTAATTTATAGATTTATTACAAATTAAAAAAAAAAAAAAGAAAATAATAAAATAATTTTATTGACAGATATCGACGACGTCTGCGCGCCGCTGAGGAGGATGTGGAGGATATAAGCATTGTGCCGCGTCGCAGCAATACAACTGATTGCTTTACAGTGCGCACAGTACCAGTTCATACAAATCCAGAACTGGTTATGTTTTGTCGACGCGCCTACGAATTTCGTACGCGTCGCCTGCTCAAGTTACCCCAAAAGAATACATTGGTATGCAGCTAGTGATGGGCCTAGGATGTTCAAACAGAAATGCTTAAAACTAAATAAATTAGGTTACATATGCTTCATTAGCTTTATAAGAGGCTAATGTGGTGTGGTATTTGCCTGCAGCGAGCACATTAATGCTGATCGATGCGAACAGCCAAGCCAAACAACCAAGAACTTTAAGTAATGCAACCTTAGCATTAATTCTAATACACTGCAGCCAAGACAAAACTAATGAAACACAATAACCCTACACACACACACACACACATAACATACACATAAACACATGACCAAAATGAGGGGAGAGCAAAATAGAAAATAGAGAATGTGAAACTATGCGCTAACAAAAAACAAAAAAAACAAACAAACAAAATGAAAACGCAAATTTTCAATTCAATTAACATTGTATTACATAACAGGGTAATCACGTTGCGTAAATGAAATGATGATTTGATGACAATTCACTTTTGTTCATCTCTTTTTTAACCATATCTAAACTAAATAACTTTTGATAATGAAAATATCTTTTATTTTCTATCAATTGTATACAGTATTTGCCCATATAATGATAATCTGTTATCATATCCTTTAACATTGCTTGCATATTGCTTAATGTTAGCTCGAAATGTTCAATTTATGAACACGGTGCCAAAATGTTAGATTCACAGCTTGTAACTAATGTAAATGGTATTTATTTTATTAGTTACATTTTTTTATTTTTATTTTTATTTTATTTTAGTTTTTGTATCTTATTCCTCTACGCTCAATGTATTTACCTAGAAGATAGCTAAAGTAGCACTGACAATGCCTAAACATTGTCCCAATATTAATCTCTTCCGAGTTAACTTTACAACTTCCCAATATATACAAGTTTTATCTTCTGTGCATACACCATGCTGTACCTCTACCAGGTGCCCTTTTGGACACACTTACTTTAGTCCCGCTAGTCTTTTAGAGAGAGAGAGATAGAGAGTGAGAGAGAGAGATAGAGAGAGAGAAAGCGAGGGAGAGATCAATGCACTCTCTTTTCACTGGAACTGGTAAAGGATATTGATGAAATTAAATTTTAAAAATTTTTATTGCAATATATTGCCTGTACAGTCTTTGTATATGTATTTTTTTTCTTTATGAGCTCATCAATATATCAATTCATCATTTCATAGTGTTAAAGTGTTAACCCAACTAATTTATTATTTATTATGCGCCCAACACAATTTGTTATTAAGTTAAATTTATTTATTATCGTGCTTAGTCAGTAATTATTAGTTTCGTCTAGTGTTTCCTTCTCTATTCTATTTGCATTTTAGTAAAGTTATTATTTATATATAATATATAATATATTTTATATTTTATATTATTATTTTTTGTTTATCAATTTCAAAAACAAAAAGAAAAGAAAAACAAAGATAAGAAACACAACAACAAACTGTTACTAATACTTACACTATTTAACAAAATGAATGCTCAGGCAAACACTTTGCGCACATTTTTTTGTGAAACATAATCCAAATATCTTTGAGAGAAAAAGGGAAAGAGAAAGCGAAACGAGGAAGAAATAAATAAATGAAACAATAAAGGAAATAAATACGCAAAAGAATAGAAAAAATGGTATAAACTTAACACAATTCTACGCGCTGTTGGCTTTTTGTTGTTAGTTTTTGTAAGCAAGAAAAAGAGAGGAAAAAAAAAGATATAAAAGAAACCAATTATATAAATTTATTGTTTATTATTTTAATTAATTTTTTTTTTTTTTTAGTTTACGTTGAGCAAAATACTTTTGGAAATCTGATTTCTGTAACAAATTCTACATATATATACACATACATATTATATGATTTAGACCAAATTAAGTACATATACTAAATTTTTTTTATAAAATATAACCTATAAATACATTTGTACGTAAAAGTACAAGCTGTAGCACTTTACAGTATGCACTTGGTATAAGCAATTATCAAGCATTCTTAAACTGCTGTGCAGCCAAATAGAAATATTCAAAAATAAAGAGAAACTTGAGTTGCATTTACCTAGTGTATACAGTATTTAGGTTGCTTAACTAAAATCCTTAAAAAATTTAGCATGAAGAAATGATTAAGGAAAAGAAATACAAGTCACATTAAAATAAAATTAACACGTATTTTAATATTATTTCTTAAATATTATTTAATTTTAATGCTTAGCGTTTTTAGTTAATAAGTTATTAAAAATCATTTGTTTTATACCAAATACAATATAATTTATGCACTTAATTTTAAATCTGACAAAAAAAAACACACACACACACAACTACATATATATATGCACATATGTACTATCTATATATTATATATATTATTATTATTACTTTAACTATTATTATTTTTTATCGAAATCTTTTTTTCGCTATTAAAAAACAACAACAACCCTTAATAAACAAAAACAATTTTAATCGAAACTTTCGTATTTTTTTTTTAAATCCAAGCAAAGATTTCGCAATATACAGTAAGCCATAATTTATACTGCCTGACAAGAAATATTTTTATAGCAAAAATGGAGCTTAATGTTAATGCAAATTTCACAACGTTTCTGCTTTGGATTTCATTTTCATTATAGCTAATTTCATCTTATATATGTGCCTATATTTTCATAAAAAAAATACTTTGGCAATAGATTCCAAGTGCAAATGAATACATAAATAAATAAAGCGGAAATTTGTTGAGTTGTATAATCTTGTGGCATACTTTCAGGCTGAGGCATATTTACTATTTTGGTTGATTCTCTTATTTTAATTGGTGTGCCAAGAAATATATATTAGCAAGCATATAGCGTATAGTACTTAAAAGCCACTAGGTGGGCCCATAATAGGCGAGTCAAGTGCTATATAAATATATCTATATATATATATATATATATATATATATATATATATATATATATATATATATTTAATGAAGTAGAGTGCATAGTGAAATGAGAGTGTGGCTTATAACAGTCTATATTTAGCAATAGGAAAGTTTAGGCGATGTACACGCGTATATATATTTATGTATAAATATATATACAATTTAGGTATAGACAAACACACATACAAACAGACAAACAGATATACACAGACAAATATTAACAATATAGGGAGCATAGCAGACATATGAAACATGTATACCAAGCATATATCAAATAATCGTAACAAAAACAAAATGAAAAAATATACAACTCGGACCATATAGGATTGGGTATGGTAAACGGGTAAGGGCAATAATAACTGTAACTGTTACGGTTACCGAAATGGATATTGTTCAGCAATTCAATATTCCAAGACAAGGATAAAATTCAATTAAACTACAGCAATAATGTATACTGAGAGAATAAGAGATATAGAGTGGAAGAACCTAACCCAAATCGCAAATTATATTTGTATACCCTATATATACATACAATACAAGTACACATATTCGGCTATAATTTCCATATGGGAGTATGTTGGCCAATTTTACAATACATATACATACATATACAATATAATATATATGGTATATATATTTCTATAGACGATGGGAAAATGGAACGTTGGGACGACAGACATCAGCAATAACTATAAACAATATAAAAACAAAAGTAAATCTCGTATATTTGTACAACAGAAAATTTTGATGGAAAATTTAAGCAATTACACATGGATAAGGTCAATAAATAAAAACACAAATAAATACACTCACACACACACACACACACGCACACAAACAAATGCAATATAAACGCACAATGGTTGCCTAAGAAGAAAATAAAAGTGAACAAAAAATACCAACAAACAAAATGTAAACGTAAAATTAAACAATGGACAAAAAAAAACAAAACACAAAACTTAATTGCTAAAACAAAAATTATCAAAAATTTTATGGTTTTTGAAAGAAATGTTATCAATTAACTATAGCATGTAGCTAAATTGAAACAAAATGAAAATAAATGTTTGTTCCCCCCTTTTCCCGAAAAAAAACATCAAATTTAAAACCTCAAAATTATTAACTGTTTTCAATTCAACATATAGTTATATGTATATGCTAATTCTAATAACAAATGTTTACTGACAAATTATTTAACTATTTATTAATCAAGTTAAAATTTTCTAGTGACCATTTTCCACTGGCACACTGGTAATTTCATCAAAAATCCAAGCGCCCCACCCCCTATATTTATTCCATAATATATTGAAACAGCAAATGCTTATTGTTATTTTATAAATTTTTTAATGCTATAGAGAAAAGTAATATTTATGTTTAGAAATTAAAGTCATAACACAACAAAAAAGGTCAATAAAATCAAAATATTGTTTATTAGACAAATAAATTTCTTTTGTTTTACGGCTTTTAATTACACTTTATATAGCTGAGATTGTTTTTTTAATTTTTAGCCCATTTGCTATAAAAAATAGCAAAGCGGAGCTAATGGAAATGTGCAAAACCAACAAGTAAGAAGTCTGTAGTCGAGTGTACCCGACTACAAGAGCCCCTTTGCCTACATACAGAGCCATATACACACATACTCACACATACACACAGTTCTGCACGTACTTTAAGCCTTGTAGCCACCGCGTTCTATTTCGCGATACTTAATGTTCTGTAACTTCCTTATTTATTGTTTAATCTTAACGAAATTCCCAACGTAGATCAAGAATGCTTCAAATTATATGTGTACCAAAAAGAAATTTGAATAGTTGAAAATTGTGCCTTATAATCGATTTTTTCAAATTACGGGGGTCAGGAGAAAATTCGAAAATCTAAAACACAATTGTATAGCGTACAAAAATAAGGAAGTAGTTTAGTTGCTTCAGCTCTTATAGTCTCTGAGAAACAGGCGTTCATACGGACGGACAGACAGACGGTTTGTTTCAGATTTTTTAATTTCCTCCCCTGGCCACCGTAATTTGAAAAAAAAAAAACGATTATTAAACACAATTTTAACCGATTAATAGACAATTCTTGATCTACGTTGTTATTTTCGTTAAGATTGAAGAATAAACCCACAAGTTATACAACAGTATCGCGCTATAGAGCGTGGGGGTCTAAGAGGCGCTCGCAATGGCTAAGTAAGTGTACAACTGTGTGTGTGTGTATGTATTGTGCGCGACTCTTATCCCCAGCGCTATATTTAGCGTTACTTAATGTCGTATATTTTCCGTGTTTATTGTTCAATCTTAACGAAATTTACAACGTAGATCAAAAATGCTATAATTATTATGTGCGCCAAGAGTAAATTTTAACGGTTGAATTGTGCCTTATAATCGTTTTTTTTTTTGAATTGCGGGGTACAGGGGAGGAAATTACAAAATATAAAAAAAACTCGTATATCGTTCGTAAATAACAAATCTAAGTTTAAAATTTTGTTGTCTCTGAGAAACAGTCCTTTACACAGACGGACGGACGGACATTGTTAGATCGACTCAGCTACTCATCCTGATCAAGAATATATATACTTTATGGGTTCTCCGATGATTTTTTCTATCTGTTAAATACTTTTGGATTTTGCACATTTCAATTAGTTCCGCTTTGCCTCTTTTTTATGACAAAGGGGCTAAAAAGGCGAACTTTAAGATTTCACGATTTTGCAAGTTTCTCCGCCTGGGGTTTTAAAATGATCAACTAAAATACTTTTTTTTTTTTTTTTTTATTATTTATATATTAAGGAAGCCGAGGTCCTAAGACCTCTTTGTGTCCTTTTTATCAAAAAATTAAACCCAATTGGGCGCACCGGCTAACCACTAAGGTGTAGCTTATTAAATATAATTAAACATCAAATTTGCCTCCTTCTGGGCATTCGACTTATGAGGTTATGAGGTCGACGTCTTTTTAGGCGTCGTCCTGGGCGAGTTCTAGTCAGCCTTTTGGCTAACCTATTGCTGTGGTTATTAATGCGACGATTGTACCGACTTGAGTGAAAATTAATTTGCTGGAATGCTGTGGCAACTTTCAGATCACTGTGTAATGTTTTGTTTCTGACATACCACTCACATCCAGTGATAAGCCTAAGCACTTTATTTTGAGCTATTTGGATAAGTTTTATTTGGCTATCGCAAGCAAGCCCCCAAATTTGACAGCCATAAATCCAAATTGGTGCAATTATTTGCCTGTAAATGGTGAGTTTGTTGCTGAGAGATAATTTGCTTTTCGGACTCAGAAGCCAATAATATCTTCCCACAGCGGCCCTGATCCTAGTCTTTAGCACCCTGATATGGGCTGCAAAACAGAGCCTCCTGTCCAAAATAATCCCTAAATACCTTGCATGATTTGCTTGCTCGACAGGAGTTCCATCAAGCATTATTGCTGGCGATGTGTTCCTTTTTAGTGTGAAACAAACGTTCGTACATTTTCCTTTATTAATGGCAATATTTGAGCTTCTTGCCCAATCTTCAAATGATGCTGCATATTCCTGTAGCCCATCAGCAGCTTCATATTCGCATTTCGCCCTGTACGTGACGCACACGTCATCAGCGAATGTAGCCAGCATCATATCGCTTGGTTGAATACCCATATCAATGCTGGGCTGAGGCATATCAGAGGTGAATAAGGAGTAGAGCAAAGGCGCTAAAACACTTCCTTGAGGTACGCCCGCTTTTGCATCATATCTTGCAGAAATTGCTGTGTGGAACCGCACAACAAATTTCCTATTGGCAAGGAATGACTTAAGGAGCAAGAAGTAAGGCGCCGGCAGAGCATTCTTAATTTTAGCCAGAAGTCCCAAGTGCCAAACGCGGTCAAATGCTTCTTTGACGTCTAAGAACAGAGCGTTACAGAATTCCTTGTTCTCATATGCTAGGAGAATTTGATCCACTACTCGATGCAGTTGCTCCGTGGTACTATGTCCTGAACGGAAACCAAATTGATGATCAGGAATAATTTGCTTGGTTTCAATAAATGAGG
Source organism: Zygothrica quintamaculata (assembly GCA_037044455.1). NCBI lineage: Eukaryota > Metazoa > Arthropoda > Insecta > Diptera > Drosophilidae > Zygothrica > Zygothrica quintamaculata. The sequence goes on along the minus strand of JBAMBS010000339.1, from coordinate 8,623 downwards.
AGATTCGAGCCGCAATGAGTCTTTCGAACACCTTGGATATGGAAGGTAGAAGACTAATCGGCCTGTAAGACGCAGGATCACTTTCTGGCTTTCCAGGCTTTGGTATCATGGAAATGATACCCAGTTTCCACTGCGCAGGAAAGTATTGCAACCTCACTATTGCATTGAAGACAATAGTAAGGAATTCTATTGCAAAATCAGGAAGAGCCTTTAAAGTTGCATTACAGATCTTATCATGGCCTGGTGCTTTGCCGGAATGCTGACGTCCAATGACCAAAGCCAGGTCACTTGGCTCAAAAGGCATAATTGGCAGATCCATTTGGAGCGGATAGTCAAGCGTAACCATTACATTGTCAATATCCTGCTGGCAAGTGAGATCATTGGGCACAAATCTACCAGCTAGATGTTTAGCAAATGCCTCTGCCTGTTCTATATCTGACCGACACCATGATCCATTTGCATCCATCAGAGGCGCTTTCCTGGTACATCTTCTCTTAATAGCCCGTGTGGTCTTCCACAATGAATGAATTGCCTCACTATCCGTGCCAGTGTTAGCTAGCCTTTGGTCGAACCACTCAGATCTAAAAACAGCCAAAGACCGTCGAAGAACAGACTGTGCTCTATTCCAAGCGGCCTTATCAAAAGGATGACGGGATCTCATCCACCTGATGCGCAGTCGTCTTTTCTCCGCTATTAATTGACGGATCTCACTTGTGAGTGGAATACCAGCAGCAGCTAATCTTCGTGACGGTTTGCGCGTAGCTACTGATGCAGCAACACAAATTTTTCCGGTAAATATATCTAGGACATCATCAATATCCTCGTCCGTGCGAATTTCAATATTCAAATCCAGCGATTGCTGCAACAATGACTGAAACAACTCCAAGTTAGTGTGTTTTGATATGATACGCTCCACAACTGGATACTCTGTCGCCTGAGCATTTAATGTTATAATTAATGGTAGGTGGTCAGAGCTCAACTCTACAATTGCCTGAATATTTGCATGGATGCCCAGAATGCCTCGTGTTAGAGCAAAATCTAAGCAGCTTGGTGATCCTCTTCTACCATACGGAAATCTGGTTGGACCTCCTGTAGCTAAAGCGTTTAGTTGCGAATTAAGGACAAAATTCGCTAAAGCAGTGCCTCTTGAATTACTCCTACTAGCACCCCATAACCAGTGCGCAGCGTTCCAATCACCAGCAACTACACATTTAGAACCAAAACCATCAATGATTTCAGAGAAGTCATCCATCGACCAATTAAATCTTGGTGGGCAATATATAGCGCCAAAATTGATAACACCAAGTACAGTGTGTATAGCTGCAGATGCAATCTGCACTTTTGATGTAGCCACTGGCATAAGCGGGAAGTGAACTAAATTCGATTTTACTAAAATCGCTGCTCCCCCTCTTGCGTTACCGGTACTTGGATCATTAGCTGGGTAAGACTGAAAGCCAAACATCTTTGGAGAATTAGTTCGCCGGCAGTGAGTTTCATTTAATAAAAGCACATCAATGCAATGTCGCTGCACAAAGCTCTGAAGCTCAGGCAGCTTTGTGGAGACGCCATCAGCGTTCCACACAGCGATGCGTAGTGGCATCATTAAGGCAATTGAGGCTTAAGAGCAGCAAGCGCCTGCAATATTTGCAGATGCTGCTGTGCTTGCTGTTGTTGCTGCTTAAATTGCAGTTGCTGTTGCTGTTTTTGCTGATGCATAATTATCTTAATAAAAGAATTTTGACTTTCTTGAAGTATGTGAATTGCCTTCATGATAGCTTCCAAATTAGTGCCATATAAGGCATGTTGCTGGGAATCATCTTTACTTTGACTATGCTTGATTGATCGGTGTTGCTCTACGTCCTCATGATATTTGGCTCCTCTTGTTACATCAGCATAGGAGAGATTCGACGTGCGAGGCCTACCTTGAGTTGCCTCTCTTGCTTCGATCCTTGAGTTATATTTTTCATCAATTGATCTTCTGCTATCAATACTACGCTTTGGCCGTGAGCGCTCCCTAAACGCCTTATACTTGGCGCAACCAGAGAAGTTTGCTGGATGCTGTTGGCCACAATTATAGCATGTACATGGTTCACTACGTGGTCTAGTGCAGCTACTACCAGGATGATCCCCACCACATTTAACGCAAACGAAAGTTTTGCGGCAAAACTTAGCTGCATGACCAAATTGCTGGCAACGATGGCATTGGATAACAGACAGTCTGTTGCGAAGCCGTTCCACTTTAACTCGCATATTGCATAATTTAGTGATGCACAGCACCTCACTGTTATTGGGTGCTGGGGAAATATTTAAGAAAAACAAATTAGCTGGCACCATATTAGAACTACCATGATCTCTGCGCTTAGGTGAAAATACACCTACAACTTTATGTCCCAACTTGTTCATATCATCAATAATTCTGGTTTGAGACAAAGTGTGATGCAGTCCTTTCACACAAACTCTGTATGGCCGTTCATCCTTAAGTTGATAACTATAAAATTCATATTTTTCATCGTCAAGCCATTTAATAATGTCCCGATAACCCTTTGCATTATCAATATAGATACGTACTACCCCTCCAAGGGAGGTTTTGCATATGAATTGCTCATTATTAAGTATTTTACTTATACAGTCTTGCAATAAGTTAACATCATCAACTCCTTCTATAACAATTGGAGGAGGCTTTGGTTTTTTACTGGCAACAACATTTTTCTGGCGAGCAGCAGTTGCTGCTTGTTTACTTGTTGAAGGAAGCTCGTCGTCGTCGCAGCTTACTAAGTCCTCGTCACTTCCCAGATCTGCATCTTCAGGAAGCTCCGCTAAGAGTAAGAACCTATTAGACTCATCACTAAACGCTCCCTTGACTAACTCGCTAGGAGCAAATTTCTTCTTGATAGAAACTGGCACAGAATAAGGTGCGACCTTACTGGTTTCTCATTGTACAGACATATATATAGAAAAAAATTTATATTAATTATAACAACCCATTCAGTCAACAAAAATTATTATTTTTTCAATAAAATAATTATTGTACTACTTAGTTATAATATTTACAGGTAATTAATATAAGACAAATTTTTTTTATTTAAATGAATACGGTGTAATGAAAATAGGACCGTTGCACGGGTTCAAAAATGCTGTGTGCATCTTAGAGTCGGCAGCAATTATCAAATGATGTTTCGGTGGGAACCATTTCACATCTGCTGAATGAGGTGGGCTTTTTGGCAAGAACACCAAAAGCGACTACTGACCTTGCGAATGAAAAAAACTAGGCTAAAATGGGCCAAGTGTAAAAAAAATTGGGTGATTCCGAATGGGCTCGAGTCCTATTATTAGCCACTTTGCGTTTTTGTAAAAAAGAAGCAAAGCGGAGCTATTGGAAATGTGCAAAATTAAAAAGTATGTAACACATAGAAATTATCATCGGAGACCACATAAAGTATATATATTCTGAATCAGGACGACAAGACGAGTTCATCTAGTCCTGTCTGTCTGTCCGTCTGTACAAACGCCTGTTTCTCAGAGACTATAAGAGCTAGAGCAACCAAATTTAAAACTTAGATTCCTTATTTTTTTACGCTATACGAATTTGTTTTAGATTTTTGAATTTCCTCCCCCGACCCCCCAATTTGAAAAAAACGATTATTTAGCACAATTTTCAACCAATCGAATTTCTTTTTGGCTAGGTAAGATTGATCAAAAAACTCGGAAGTTATACATCATTAAAAGTGGTGTTTTGGTGTGGGGGGTTGCTAAGTGGTGCGCGCACAATAAGAGCTAGAGCAAAGAAATTTGGAATCTAGATTTGCTATGTTCGTACGCTATACGAGTTTCTGTTAGATTTCCTTAAACCCCGCAATTTTAAAGAATCAATTATAAGACACAATTTTCAACTATTAAAATTTCTTTTTGCCACATATATTATGTAAAGCATTCTCGATCTACGTTGTAAATTTCGTTAAGATTAAACAATAGACACGGAAGTTACAGAACATTAAGTATCGCGCAATAGAGCGTGTGGGCTAAAAGGCTTAAACTACGTGCAGAACTGAATGTATTTGTCAGTATGTGTGTGTATGGCTGCAAAGGGGCTCTCGTAGTCGGGTACACTCGACTACAGATTTCATACTTGTTTTTATTTCAATTTAAACGGTGTAATGAAAATAGGACCGTTGCAGGGGCTCAATAATGCTGTGTGCATCTTAGATTCGGCAACAATTATCAAATGATGTTTCGGTGCGAACCATTTTACATCTGCTGAATGAGGTGGGCTTATTGGCAAGATCACCTGCCAAAAAGCCACTACTGACCTTGCGAATGGAAAAAAGTTGGCTAAAATGGGCCAAATGTAAAAATATTTTAAATTGCTCTTTGCTCTTTTTCAAGGCAAAGGGACTAAAAATTTCTCTTATGCTTATTTACCTGAAAATTATTATAAATAAATATTATTGTACTATTTATATATTGTGCAAAATTGAAAAGTACGTATCAGGTAGAAATAATCATCGGAGACCCCATAAAGTGTATATATTCTTGATGAGGACGCCAAGACAGATCGATCTAGCCATGTCTGTATGTTCGTCCCTTCATCTGTCTTTATGACCGCCTGTTTCTCAGAGACTTTAAGAGATAAAGCAGAAAAAATTTGCAACCTAGATGCGTTATTTTTATACGCTATTTTAGATTTTTGAATTTCCTGCCCTGACCCACGCAGACGGACAGCCAGCAGATGGACAGGGCTGGATCGACTCGTCTTGTCGTCCTGATTAAGAATATATATACTTTATGGGGTCTCCGATGATTATTTCTACATGATTATTTCTACCTCTACTTTTCGATTTTGCACAATTCCATTAGTTCTCTTTTGCTCTTTTTTAAGGCAAAGGGACTAATGATTTCCATAGAAGTGGAATATAATTTTTTATATTTTCCTTAAGAATAACATTCACAATACTTGAAAATATATATTTCGATTACCTATAGTTTATCTCGCTATTAAATCCTTTGTTCCCTATTTTGTACTGAATATAAGCTTCTTAAATATTGTATGAGGAAAAGATTTTTTAAACTATCTGCTATAAATAATGTCAACCTTAAGCTTATATTAGTTGTTAGAATTTAAGTATTTATATTTGAATTTATTTCATATTCATAGCAGGTGTTTATAATTACCTAATTTTATAGTCAGTGTAACTAAAACTAGACAACTGCATAGGAAATTCTTATACAAATGTTATGCTTCCCTCATGAAAATTGCATATGTTTCATATGAAGGGAAAGCAGTAGTATGAAAGCCGTGTTTGGCTCGGCGTTAGGCCAATATTCAATATTAAATTCAAAACATGTTTTGGCGTAAGAAACAGTTACGTGATAAGTTCTTTTTTGAGGACTTGACACGATTCCCAGTAAACTTCTATAAGACAATTGGTGAAGATTTATATTCAGAACGAGATAAGAATCACTTACGTCGCTATTTGCTGCGTATATATTTGATTTTGGGATTCCTTAACTGCAATGGATTGGTAATGGGTGAAATAACATATTTTGTAGCACATGTAAGATCAACGAGTACTCTATTAGAGGCTACATCTGTGGCGCCCTGCATTGGCTTCAGCTTTATGTCAGATTTCAAACAAATTGGTCTAACAACAAATCGAAAAGGTTTGGTACAGCTGCTGGATGATCTAAAGGAATTATTTCCAATGACTAAGCAATCTCAAACGGATTATAATGTGTCGTACTACAACAAACAATTGAAACGCCTTATGCGAACTTTTACTACACTGTGCATGACATATACATCAACATTCAGCTTTTATCCAGCCATCAAGTCAACTATTAAATATTATTTTTATAACTCAGAAATATTTGAAAGGAATTATGGATATCATATAATACTTCCATATGAAACGGACGGATATATAACAAAATATTGGGTGACATATTGGTTATTGGTCCATTGTGCCTATGTAGCTGGTGTATCTTATATGTGTGTCGATCTCATATTGATCACAATAATCACCCAACTGACTATGCACTTTAACTATACAGCCAATACAGTGAAGGCCTTCGATGGTAGCCTACACAGCGATGATGAGAACATAAAGTTTGCTCATAAAATGATTGCATATCATGCTCGTCTATTAGAGTAAGTTCTTACTCCTTATATATTTTATAGACTGAAATTAAAGGGAGCAATAAAGAAATGGTTCTATATTGCTTTACTTTAAGTTTTATAACTTTTCTTTAAAAAAGGGAAAAAAACACAAAAACTTATACAAGTTGAACAGTGCTTAAGTTTAAGCTTGTGCACAGGATATAAATTCCTATCCTTTTTGCTTGCATTCATTGCAGCCTCAGCGAGCAGGTGAACAACATGTTTGGTTTTACAATACTATGCAATTTTATAGCTGCCTCACTGGTCATATGCTTTGCTGGCTTTCAAATCACTGCCTCCAATGTTGAAGATATTGTACTTTATTTTATATTTTTCATAGCATCACTTGTGCAGGTCTTTGTGGTATGCTACTATGGTGATGAACTGATCTCTTCGGTGAGTGTTACCTATATATATATATATATATAAAATAATATATATATAGATATATATATATATAAATTAATATAAACTAATGCAACGTATTTTATAACTTTAACCCTACATAGAGCTCCCGTATTGGTGACGCTGCCTTCACTCACAAGTGTCTGAGCTGCAGCTCCAAGTATAACAAGTAAGAAGTCTGTAGTCGAGTGTACCCGACTACGAGAGCCCCTTTGCCTACATATACAGCCATACACACACATACTCATACATACACACAGTTCTGCACGTACTTGGCCATTGCGCGCGCCTTTTAGACCCCCACGCTCTATAGCGCGGTACTTATTGTTGTATAACTTCCGTGTTTTTCGTTCAATTTTAACGAAACTCACAACGTAGATGAAGAATGATCTACTTAATATGTGTGTGAAAAATAAATCTTATCGGTTAAAAATTGTACCTTATAATCGTTTTTTTCGATTTGCGGGGGTCAGGGGAGGAAATTCAAAAATCAAAAACAAACTTGTATAGCGTACGAACATAACAAATCTACATTCCAAATTTCATTGCTCTAGCTCTTATTTTGCGCGCACTACATTACCCCCCCGGGGCCCATAACGCCACTTTTGATGATCTATAACTTCCGAGATTTTTGATCAATCTTACCCAGACTTACAACATCGATCAAGAATGGTCTAATAATGATGTGTGCCAAAAATAAATTTGATCGGTTGAAAATTATGCTTAATAATCGTTTTTTTCGATTTGCGGGGGTCAGGGGAGGAAATTCAAAAATCAAAAACAAACTCGTATAACCTACGAACATAACGAATCTAGATTTCAAGTTTGGTTGCTCTAGCTCTTATAGTCTCTGAGAAACAGGCGTTCATACAGACGGACAGACGGACAGACGGTCAGACGGACAGACGGACAGACAGACAGACGGACAGGGCTAGATGAACTCCTCTTGTCGTCCTGATTCAGAATATATATACTTTATGGGGTCTCCGATGATTATTTCTATGTGTTACATACTTTTGGATTTTGCACATTTCCAATAGCTCCGCTTTGCTCTTTTTTTACAAAAAGGCAAAGGGGCTAAAAAGCTAATGTGTTGCATTATATTGCGCAGCCAGAAGCCTGCCTCTATCCGACCACCCACTTTTCCGCCCATTTCCTTTAATACATTCATGAAAGTCATCAGCATGTCATATCAGTTCTTTGCTCTGCTTCGCACTACCTATCACGGTTAACATGCCTACATTATAGATGAATTCTGAAAAGTATGTATGTGTATGGTTATTGGATACGGAAAAAATGTATCCAAAATTTGATGTTTTCTCTATTTAATTTATAACCTACCTAGATATTTATAATTATGAGCTTATATTGTTTCAAATTGTCGTTATTTGTTCATTTTACACTAGACAAATAACAAATATATTTGCTGCACTTTATATACATTGCATTATAAATTTATTTCTTTATAATTGGGTTAAGAATTGAGAGAGAGCATGTCATCTAGGTGTAACAGACAACTTCTTATATATTCAATAACAGAGTACTTATAGATTCTCAAGCAACATCAAGTTATTCAGTTAATAAATAATTTTTGCCTGCTCTAATTCATTAGTCTTTTTGTTATGCTTATAGGAATAAGTAAGGAGTGTACAATATTTTTTTGTGAAAAATTTAATGAATGCAAGTCATATAGCATTGTCATCAGTGACCTTTACTTTAGACATTGTTAATTAAATGTTTTAGCCCCTTTGCCTTTAATAAAGGCTAAAAGGGAACTAATGGATTTGAGCAAAATCGAAAAGTATGTAACAAATAGAGACCCAATAAAGTATGTATATTCTTAATCAGGACAACTAGCTGAGTCGATCTAACCACATCCGTCCGTCTGTCTGTATGAACTCAAAGACTATTGGAGCTAGACCAACCAAATTTGAAATCTAGATTCGTTATTTTCTTACGCTATACGAGTTTGTTTTAGATTTTTGAATTTCCTCCCCTAAGTTTCTTTCCCGTAGTTGGATTTACTCGTTTACAGATTTCTTACTTGTTTTTTCAGCTATAACC
>JBAMBS010000338.1:0-68132 GCA_037044455.1 Zygothrica quintamaculata | reverse complement strand
TCCCCCATCCCTTTTTGGTTTGTTTCCATTATTTCTAACTGAAAACATGACAAAAGTGTGTCTATCCTCTCTCTGTAGTATGTGTGTGTGTACTCTTTTGCCGCTTGACTAATCGCTAAACAATTGTTTAACATTAAAATGGCAACATAATCACGTCAGTTCGCATATTCGTTGCGCCTCAGTTGTTCTGCTCATCATCATCATCATCATCATCTTCATTTTTGTTGTTATTTTAAGTGTTGTTGCTGTTCTTCTTCTTCTTGTTGTTGTTAGTATATTTGATTAGCTGCGATATTTGGCAAACGTTAGGCAAAAGTTTTCCTACACGATAAATGCTTTTCGCTTTCTATATAAAAAAAATAAATAAATATACCAGCAGTAGTAATATAAAATATATACTGATAAGTTGAATGATGGATCATGAATGTATAGATATTATATATATATACAATATATGAATATATTTACAATAAATTTATGCTAAATAATGTTTAGAAAAGTCTTCTTAAACGAATCATTTAAATTTATATTTATCTATAAGCAAAGTTTATTGAACCTAAATCCGATGACTATATAGTATATATAATGAATAAATATCATATATATATATATATATATATATATATATATAATTAAAAGTAATTTACAATTATGCAATAGTTTTTATAATTTGCATACTTATTTTGCAATTAAGTGGAAATTATAACAGTAATTATGCATATGGAAGTCATAAACAAATAAGAAATGGAGGGGGGGGGATGCTACAGCGAACTGTTAAAGCACTCACTGAACTACAAAATAAGTATGCAAATTATAAAAACTATTGCATAATTGTAAATTACTTTTAATTATATATATATATATATATATATATATATATATATGATATTTATTCATTATATATACTATATAGTCATCGGATTTAGGTTCAATAAACTTTGCTTATAGATAAATATAAATTTAAATGATTCGTTTAAGAAGACTTTTCTAAACATTATTTAGCATAAATTTATTGTAAATATATTCATATATTGTATATATATATAATATCTATACATTCATGATCCATCATTCAACTTATCAGTATATATTTTATATTACTACTGCTGGTATATTTATTTATTTTTTTTATATAGAAAGCGAAAAGCATTTATCGTGTAGGAAAACTTTTGCCTAACGTTTGCCAAATATCGCAGCTAATCAAATATACTAACAACAACAAGAAGAAGAAGAACAGCAACAACACTTAAAATAACAACAAAAATGAAGATGATGATGATGATGATGATGAGCAGAACAACTGAGGCGCAACGAATATGCTAATTAATGTGATTATGTTGCCATTTTAATGTTAAACAATTGTTTAGCGATTAGTCAAGCGGCAAAAGAGTACACACACACATACTACAGAGAGAGGATAGACACACTTTTGTCATGTTTTCAGTTAGAAATAATGGAAACAAACCAAAAAGGGATGGGGGATAGGGGGAAAGATTTGATAAATTGTTGCAAAAGTGCAGCAGTCGCCTAGTACTAGAAGCCAGGCGCCAATTTAATGCCAAAAGTTTTTGCCATCAAGCGAATAACGAATAGCGAATAGCGTAGAGAAGAAAAGTAGCAAAAATTACACATTACACATTACACATACGCCTCGTATGCTGTGGCAAGCAGCAACAGCAGCAGTAGCAGAAGCGGACACAGAGACACAAGGACAGCCAGACATCAGACACCAGAGAAACAAGTCAAAGGAGCAAAGTTTAAAGCTTTTGACAAGCGGTTTGGTGTTGGATGCGTGGCAAGTTACGCACATTTACACTCAAACACATTTAAAACACACACTCACACACACACACACACACACATTGAGATAGATAGAAGCACATAAACATTAAGATACCCCTTAGCAATTGTTGTGGAGGTGAAGGTGAAACTTCACCTGGCAGCAACCCGTTAAACTGCCGCAACGTTGGCAAAATGTTTTTGCTGATAAGCACAGACAAATGCCACGCCCCACGCTATGCACCCCACCAAAACATTCCAAAAAAAAACACACACACACACAATCACACACAACCAGCCATACAAGCAAACCCACCTAGCTTGCTGGCTAAACTGACAGCTATAGAGACATTAATGTGACGAGGGTTTTCAAGGTTTGTGGCGTGGGGTTTGGTGCTACGGGTTTGGGGTTTGGGGTTTTTGCTCTCAACACGAAAAAACTTGCACAAAATTACATCACGGGTTGAACCAGTGAAAACCAAATGAAAATAAAAGAAAAGAAAAGCAAAAATCCACCAACCAAATGTCTGTGGCTGGGCTACAACATACCAAAAAAAAAAAGGAGATAAAAAGGTGCTGAAATCTGTGCAACCATTCCACGATCCATGTCAGCGCAAACCAGCTCTAACCCCAGCTCTAACCTCACTCCCACCTCCACCTCTACCACCACCTTCACCCCCCAATGCGAAATCTAACTCCAAGCTATTCCTCTTGCCGTCGCCAGGGACGACTGTTGTCGGGCGTATCATACGCAGTTTTCTTGATATAGGGAAAATTATACGTTTTCTTTTATATATGCTTTACTCTTAAAGTTGCATGTCATATGCTCAAGATTTATACGCTAAGATGACCTCTAACGGTTTTTGAGTTGCATAGCAAAAACCTTTTGCAAATAAGCCTTATTCTGATAAGCAGCAGCCGCTATATTTACTTGGCAATTAGTTAGAGATTAAAGTTTTAAGATACTAGTTATCAGTTCAGATTTCAGCTGCTAATCAGAGCAATACAAATTAATATATATTAACAGCAACATTTTAACTAAAAGTCTTCTTTAATTCTTTTACTTTTATTGAAATGTTGCACAAATTTTGAAAAAGAATTTCAAGACCAAAGAAAAATACTATCAGTTCCTCAATAATGTGTAAATAGTTAATTAATAGTTGCTTAGTGTAAATATTTGTAGAGCAAACAACACTCATAGACAATTCTCTAGCGAAAGAGCCGCCTTGAAGCGCTGAAGAGCTCTTCAAAAGAATCTGATAAGAGAATTTATCATTTGTCAACAAGTTAATGAAATTAGCTTCGTGTACTCAATGTGTCTACTTATTTATCAGTACATTTATTGATTTTGTACAGGTAGGAAAAATAGATAATGGAAAATAGAAAAAAATAATAATAAAAAAATCATAGTAGAAGAAATCTATAATTGATTTGTAGCCGGAAGAATTAAGTGCGAGTAACAATAACAAGAATAACTGACAATGGCAATCAATTTCCATTATTGTGGGTCGTCGGCTAATTGAAAGTTGTTGAAGATCTATTGTACACATACAGATACAGATACTAGATGGTACATATGTGTGTGTGTGTGTGCTATCATACCCATATCAAATGTTTTTTTTATACATTCTGTTTTTCTATGTTTTTTTTTTGTTGTTTTGCTTTGTTTTGTAATGAAAAACTTTGGGACAGGCTCTATATCATAAATAATTCAATTTTACAGCATACTTTTCGGGTTTCGGGCGGAAAGACACAACAAATGGAAAAATAGAGAAACAGAAAAAAAAGAGAAAAGTGAAAACAAGCCACAAAATTTGAGTTCACACAGTTGCGCTTCACTACACAAATATATTAAATTTCGATTTGAAAAACGGACTTCAACTACCAAACTTCAAGCTGCGACCGAATCCGAGTCCAAATCCAAATCCAAATCCGATACTATCCGACGACGAATACAACAGGAGCACGTGCGTTAACCTTTGACATATGAGCAACCAGCCAAGAAGCAGTTGGAGGGAGGAGGGGGGCGGTAGCAAGCGGCAGCAAATGGCAGCAGTGAAACCATCAAACATATTTTATGTATTAAGGATATGCGAGACACACACACACATACACACGGTCACAGCCAGGCCACAAGCCCAGCCATAGCCGTGCTTACAAGCACATAAAGGAACACATAAAAAAATAAAAAAAATAAAATACCATTGCCAAAATATATATACGGTACATGTGGTGGGTGGTGGTTGGAGTAAGGGCTGGGAGGTTGGGGGTGTTCAAGTGGTGTGGCACAACAACAACAAGCAGCAAAAAAAAAATCACGTCAGGCGGCCACAGCCACAGCCACAACAGCAACTGCGACACCACAAAGGACACACATATACACATACACATACACATATCAAAGTTGTCCTCAAAGTTGCTGGCGGTCGAAGGTGGGTGGCGGTTGAAAGCGAGACACGCCCCTCTCTAGGGAAATCAAAACAGATCAAAATGTCATCTTTAAGAGCTTAAATTTGTATAAAATTGCCGCTCGTAAACCCACCCAAAGCACAGAGAAAGGGAGAGATAGAGAGAGAAGCACAACAAAATCTCAAACTAAGTAGACATCACAAAGGTGACGTACATTCTCCTTCCTTCTGTATATCTATATCTCTCCCTCTCTTTCTCTCTAACACTCTGAATCTTTCCCTTCTCTCTTTTCGTGCCAAAGGTGCAAAGGTGTCATAGTTTATAATAATATAATATAAGCATAAGGTTTAGTTTTCAGATCTGCTCTTAAGTGGGTTAGCTGCGTATATAAGTGGATTGTATTGTGAATGCTCTACGCCTGCTCTCCCCCTATTTTAGTCTCCTACTTACCCCTCTAGCTTAGGCATCATAAAAGTGAATGAGTTGACTTTCTTGAGAAAGTGTCAAAAGAAAGAAGCCACAATAACAACAACTGTTTGAGCTCTACAGCTTATGATTGTCAATACTTTATTCTACTACAATATAAGTAATTTTGGGGCACGTTGAAAGTTGCAAGTTGCAAGTTGAAAGTTGAAAGATGAAAGAAGTCACCATTAGGCTGAAGATAAAAATAAAGTTTTATTGCTTTATGAACCCTTTTTAGCTAAAAACAAATCAAAATTGCAGCTAATTATATGATGATAAAAGGCTAAAAGAATAGAGAAAAAAAACACTTAAAGCCATAAAATAGAGTGTTGTTACCTCTGCTTATTTAACAAACAGAGAGAGACAGAAAGAAAATACAGAAAACAAGACAAAAACCAGAAGAAAATAAACTAAATTGATATGATTCCAACAATTGAACTATAACTTTGGGTCTGGGGACGAAAATAAAACCTTTTAGCAACGATAAAAAGCGGTTCAACGCTCCATTCAATTGACTAGAAGAGAGTAGAGTAGATGGGCAAGGGGGAGTGGGTGGGTGGGTGAGTTTTAAACAGACAACAATAAAATAACAACAGCTAAGATCGAAGCAGAAGACATTTTTATATTCGACTAGAGAAATTCAAAACCAGCGACAAAAGACTCAATAAACACAACTATACAAATGGATGTGTGAATGTGAATTTGAATTGAATGACTGAAATTTTATACGAATAAAAGAAGAAGAATAAGATATAGAAAAAAAAAGGAAGAGGAAGGAGAAGGGGAAGGGGAAGAAGAAGATAAAGGAAAAATAAGAAAGAATTTTCTCCAGCCTCATTTAGATGTTGACGTTGGGTTTTATGTGCGCTAAAAATCCATTTAGCATATGAGCAAAAACACAAAGATAAAACTGCAGCTGCTGCCACAGCTCCCCTCTCTCCCTCTCATCATCTACCTCACACACACACACACACACACACACACACAGCATAAGGCCAAAGCAAATGCTTTGATTTGAACAAAAAAGCAAGCAACTCAATTTGACTGCATTGTCGGTCGGTCGGAAGGTTTTTCATTCATTTCAAAATTGGAACTCGAACCGAAGACTTCAGTCTGGCTGGCATAGCCTGGCCTGACCGGACATATGGGCTGACTGACGGACTGTCTGTTAACTGGGAACGACTGTCGACTGTCGAGTGTCGAGTGTGAGGGTGACAAAACCTAATAAAATTTAATTAAACTCAATCAAAATCCATTTAAGGCACAGAAAACCAACGAATAATAAAATACACACAGTGTATACCAAGTCGGGAAAGGAAGGAGGGCAGGGGTGTAAGGAGAGAGAGGGATGTATGGATGAATGAATGAATGAATGAGTTGTTTATATGGATAGATGGACATATGGATGCTGTTGTGGGTGCTTTTGTAAGTGGTTGGCTTTAATTAAATTTTCACTGCGATCTGTTCTCCTCTACCTCTCCCTCTTCCACTCTCTTTCTCGCTCTTACTATGCACTGAAACAAAAACGGAAATGCAAATGATGTCATCTTTTCGTTTGTGGAAATCTCAAATTGGTTGTGGGACAGACATTGCTTCACCATTTCTCTCCCTTTCTCTCTCTCTCTCTCTCTCTCTCTATTGTCTCTAGATAGTTGTTAATTTAATTAAAATATGCTGCATATGCAGCTCTTTGGGCACCTGTTTGTTGCAAGTAACTGGCGTTAAGATTGTTGCAACATTTAGTAACAATTCAATTAATAGGGTAACAATCAAAGCTAATGATTTAAGCCAAGGCTGAGCATTGCACTCGTAACAAAGGAATACTTAAGGATATGCAAGTGTTATGTATACACTGAGCCAAATTGGGGGATCATTCATGCCATTTGCTGAACAAGTTAATTCCCACAACAAACTGATCAAAGACAATTGCTTTGTTAAATTATAAAATCTAAGCTATTTTCTCTAAGTGTATTCATAAATGAATGATTACCACACTGTCATTAAGCCAGCCCTCCTCCTCCCCCCTGCGTATGTATATGTGCATCTGTTTGTTTGTTTGGTTGCTTTATTTAATTTACCCCACACAATGCTGAGGGATGTTGATGAAAGTAGCAACGGGTCAATCTAGAACTAGGGGCAAGACAACAGCATGATATATGAGGGGAAAGGGTATAGGTCAATTTACTTGTTAGTGCACAAATCAAAGTGTATATGTGTGCAAAATTGGAATGAGGGCTACTCGTCCAATCTCTATATCTACTCTACATACTCGAGTATGAGTATGAGTATAAAATGAATACACTCAGATGAAAGCTACTTTAAAAATGATTCTGTTTTGGATTATAATTGGATGTATATCGAGTATATCATATATATAGTTGCCATATTCAGCAGATCTTCTAGTTAAATTCAACAATGTGTAAATTGCTTTTCATGTATTTATAATCATATATATAAAACTAATATATATGTGTGTGTGCATATAATTTTCGTGTGGCATCGTTAAAAACTAAAATATTTTTTTTGAAAAAATTTTTCCCAATTCATACACAGAAAATGCGAGGAAAAATCATTTTTCCAAATTATAAATACATTTTTACCTCAGCGCAACACGGCACAGAGTTGACGCCGACGCCGACGTCAACGTTGACGCCAACAGCGGCGCAGCCAGCGTGCAGGTGTGAGCCAATATATTTTTAGTTGTTGCTCTGTTACGATGCGTCAGCAGCGTCGTCGGCGTCGACGTCAACGTTGCAGACAACGTAGAGCTATGCTGCGCACCACTCGCCTGTTTTTAGGTATAAATTTTGAGATTCAAGATATATTTTCATACAATTTTAATTTTGTTTTATTTCAATTTCATCTGGCTTTCTTTTCTTTTTCTTTTTTTCCATTTTTTTTAAAATATTTTTTGCCTGCTTTCAACTGTTTAGTGAGTAATTAACAAGCGAAAAATACATAGAAAAAAAAAACATATTTATATTTAAAAGACTATATAAATAATGTTGCAGGAGAAGAGTGAGAGAAAGAAAGAAAGATAGAAAAGAGTTGAATGAATATAAATGGCTAGCGAAGAGCAGGGCACAAAGGAACCGAGCGGAACCGCAAACCTCCATTTCACTTAACTAGACCTCAAGCACCGAAAAACTGCCAAACTGTTTCAATTTGCAATAGAATAACATTCACACACGACTTGATATGGCATATGGCAAGTGGCATGTGGCATAACCCAAGTGGCAACTGGCAACTGGGAATTGGCGTAACGTATAACAACACAGAGAAAAATTAATAATAATAATAATAATTGTAAATATATTGTATACAAGTTGTAAGCTAAATTTAGCTCAAGGTGTTTTTTCACTAATTGCGTTACCTGAGATTATTTTTAATTATTTTTCTTTTGAGTTTATTTATATATATATATATAGTTAATCTGGCTGAGATTTTATGGATAACTGCTTATTCCATAACATTGATTGCCGAATTCCTTTCTTAATTAAAGTTTCATTGAAATTTCTTGAACTAAATTCACAGAAAAACAAAATTGTTTTATTACGAATATTCTTTGATCGAAGGAAGTGCAAAGTAATACATTGATCCAATAGATGGCTTTAATAAGCTGAAACAAGCGTTGTGTTAGTGCGATTGGCGTGCGTTAGATGGCGCTTAAAATATGATATTTTGCAATGGAAGCATCGATGGACTCTGTAGTGCTTAAGTGCTAACCAAAGATGAATTACAACATACACCACGCTCTACGCTATATACTACAGTGACTCCTCGATAAAGGCGAAAAGGCAAGTTGACCAGCTGAAACTGTATTTGCGCTCAATCTAAATCATCAAACATTTTTACTAGAAAAATAATATAGATAAAATTAAGTAAGGGAATATTTAAAGTCTGATTTAAAGCTTGTAAAGTGAAACTGGAAATGCAAGTGAATGCATTTAGTAAATGGTTTAAGGTCAATTCATTTCAATATTGCCCAAAAGTAAATGCAATTTAAACTCAGTTTACATTTAAGTAATAAGGTTTAGTTTTTTTTAACTGTTATTTGAATGAAATTATTGTATGTTGCATGTGTTGCAGTGTGTGTAGAAATGAAGTATTTCAAAATATGGAAAGGTTTTCGAAGCTTAATGCATTTTAAAAGTTTAACTTTAACTGTTGTTTATACACTGCTCTGAATAAGAATAACACAGAAAGGAAAAGAAAAAAAGAAAATCCAAAATAAATGCGTCGGTGCAAAACATTTTGAAAAAAATTTCGTTGAATCAAAAATGCAATAAACACGAAATTTATGAAGAATTTAGTAAGAGATAAACAACAACAACAACAAGAACAACAAACAACAACAAGAATAATAACACTAAAAATGGATAGACAAGCGGTACAACAAGAGAATTTATGACTATAAAAATGTTTATTGCTTGTGTTTTTATGAAAACGCAACGGGAAACAACCAAAATCTGGCAATGAGGCTAGATATATACATATATATACTTAAATATATATATAAATTACTGATTCTGTTGTAAGTCCTTAAGCAACATCTGACAGGTAGTTCGAGGGGTGCAAATACATTTTGAATAATGCGCCAACTCATAAATTGCTTTGCGTGAGAAAAGCGACCCCAGAGCCTGTCGCCCTCCCTCCTCTTCTCTCTCTCCACTATATGGTGGTCTCAACTATTTTTAGGCAATTTCGATTTTTATTTACTTCTTTTTTGTGTACTTTCATTCTCTCTTCTTTTATTACTAATTAGCTTTAACACTTTCCATCGCAACACATAAAAAACTTAAGAATGTGTTCCCATTATCCCTGACAACTGACTGGAGTATCTTGTAGATTATCCTTGTATATATACACAATATATATATAGTTATATATATATATATATATATATATATATATGTTACGATTGTTAATTAATATTTCTTAGATAAAGTTTAGTTGCAATTTTAAAGAGTTAAAAAGCTCAACGGAATTAATCAATCTGAATATGGGGACTTACAGTTCTTTTAACTGATGTGAACACATTTGTTTGAGGCATTATATAAATATGTAAGCAAAAAAGAAAGAGACAGAGAGGGAGAGATAGAGTAAGAGAATAGAATGTTTTCACACGACACTCACAATGCACATATATTTTTTAATCAAAATTCTCTTAAATAATTAAAATGCAAATTGTGCGAGCATAAAAATAACAACAACAAACAAATGGCAACCGACTCCAGGACTCAACGCAAGGACGACATAACAACAAAGGACAACACCAGCAGCAGCAGCAGCAGCAGCAGCAGCAGCAGCAGTAATACTACAGAACGAAGCGAATGATGTTTTTCATGTTTATGTTCATGTTGATAATAATGATCATGATAATAATGATCATTACGTTGACAGTTCTTTGTGGTTTCATTTCCAAAACAGAAAAGAAAGCAAAAAAAAATACAATCAGGTTGAGCGCGTGTGAAATGAAGAGCAAAAAAATAAGAAACATAAAATTATAATGAAACAAGCAAAACAACAAACAACAAAAAGATAAAAGAACAGATACTTTAAAGTGTTAATAATGATGATAACAATTATTATGTCAACGATAATGATGATACATTCACCACCAACAAACTGGACCTGAGCACACAGCGAACTGAGCAGGAGTAGGAGAAGGAGTTAAAGGAGCTTCAAATATACTATATCACATGACATCTTTTACCATCATTCATAACCCTCTCGTTCTCTACACACACACACATACATACACGTGCTTAAATTCATGGCACAAGCTTTGCATGCATAAAAAGGGTTGCCAATGCCTGGCTAAAAGTGCGAGTGCCACGTGTTCTTAAAGGTACTACTCTCTCCCTTTCTCTCTCTCTCTCTTCTCATAATTCTTTGCACTCCCCACCAATCTATATATAATATATATATATATACACATATATATTAGGATGAAGAAGGCTCTGTTCATTAAGCTGCTTATTATGTTTGTACTTAAAAATTCATATGTGACTATGGCAGCAGAATTTATTCTAACAATTTGTAGTTATTGCAGTGTAAGTGCGTGTACGTGTGTGTGTGTGTGTGTGTGTCTTTAAAAGCTAAAATAATTAGCATGCTTAAGGGCGTGCGCGCTGCTCTTCGAGGATTTGAAAATGTAATTAGAACAACAGGGACAACATTGAAGGTTTTAATAGTTACTTTGGTTTTTATTAATGTTTAATGTTGTTTTTATACCTTTTGTTCTTGTTGTTGTTGTTGTTGCTGTTGTAATTCTTTTTCTTTTTTTTGTTGATATACACAAAATGCAATTAAGCATACAACATGTTAAAGCCACACACAACATTTCATATATATTACATTATATTTATAAATATTAAATTAAAACCACAAAATTAACATTCTCACATATTCAGGAGCAGCTGCAGTGGGTTTGGGTCAGGCGCTTCTCATCCAGCTATAGGCTTCAGCTGAGGTTGGAGGTTTATCTGTATATGTGTGTGCCTACAACAGGCAAGTGAAACATTTGCGGTTAATTGTTTAAGACGCTGTTTAACAAAGTGAAAACTGTCGAGAACAGAACAAGATAACCGCAAAGCATTTCATTAGTCTTATCAAGTGGTTAGGCGTCGACTACTTAACTGCTGAGAGCTGACAGAATGGGGGGGGGGGGGGTGAGAGAGTGTGATAGATGACAGACTTAAAGCTGACAGAAACTTAATGCTACGAAACTTTCAACCAACATCTTATTAAGTACTAAGGTTACCAACTACTAGCGAATATGTTACCACAATTACTTGATGGTTGATAAAATTTAACCGTTTCCCTAACTGTTTTTAACCCTGTTTAGTTTTTAACACTTATTTTAATATAAATAAAATAAATAAGCAACAATAAAAACAAATTGAAAGGTGTAAAGAAAAGTTCTCCCTTTGCCAAAACAGTAAAAGAAACAAAGAGATAATAATGCTAATGATATAAACATAACAGAGTAGAGAATGCCATGAATAATGCAAGTAAGAAGAACAAAGAAATTAGAATTGAAAGAGCGCAACAGTTGCTGCTGCATAGCTAAAGAGGGAGCGGGGATAGTCGTCATCTGAATAGATATCAGAAAATCCAGCAGAAGCTGTGGAACAAATTATAGTCAGGGCTGGTGGAGAAAACGAAACGGTAATGGAGGAAAAATGGTGAAAATGGAGAAAAACCTAAACATAGCTCGAGGTAAAGTTAACAAAACTGGGTAATAACATCGTGTGGGGTCAAAGGGCACCAAGTTTATTTAAGCGAAAATGTAATTTTATGCTTTTTAATTGAGCGAATATGCGTGTAACATGTGCAGCCGGCGAACCAACAACAACTAACAGCAAGAAATACCGGATAGACGGAATGGATGATAGGTAAGGTAAGTGCTAAAATGGTATAGAAGTGTGAAGGAGTGGAGGGTGTTGTTGGCTGATGGGTTTTTGGGGAGGCGGCGGCTTGATGAGTTTGCGATGCATTCAAGCGTCAACGTGTACACAAAGTAAATGCAAGACTATGCACGATGATTCTAACCTGGCTGTATGGTTGTATGGTTGCATGGTTGCATGCCACACTCTGCTGATGTTGCATTAACTGGCCAGGACACTCTTTGGCTGACTCTGGTTGGTTGCGCGTTGCACGTTGCTCGTGCACTAATGTATTTAAACAGCTGAAAGAAGCTGAGACAGCACTACAGATATAGAAGATACAGAAGGGAAAGGGATAGCAATAAGTAGATGGTGAGATGATGAGAAGTGCTCTCTGACTGCCTGGTTGGACGCTGGCTGGCTGATGTTGAAAAGCAATAAAAATGCAACATTATTAATCATCATCAATCAATGTCATCTATCAAAACAGCGGCAGTGGTGTCGAGGCGTCGTTTATGATGCTTCTGTTGTTATAGTACTATGCTCTGCTTTTGCTTTTGCTTTTGCTTTTGCTTTTGCTTCTGTGTATGTATGTGTGTGTGTGCCAGCCCAGCCCCATTATCATCATATACTATACTATCCAACCAAGACCCAAGATGTCAGACACGACTTCCAGACAGCCTGGAGACACAAAATTCAGCAGGAGCTAAGCGCTGGCACATTCTGTCACAGAAGCTTCTACAGTTTTAAAGTCATTGAACAGCAGACGTTCATTATTATGCATCTAAACGCTTAAATGCATTGCTGTTGCTGGTCATTAGGCTTTATATTGGTGCAACTTTAAACTTGCTATCATATAATTTAAGTTGTAAGTTAACTTTATTAACTTCTTAGCCTTATGCATTGCTTTAAAGTACAGTTGAAAAGTTGTTAGCTTAATATGCTATAGAAATTAGTTGGCTCAATATTATTTGCTATGTTCCTATATCGCTCAAGACAGTCCTTAAATGCTTAAATTGACCCAACAAATAACAAATAAACTATTTAAGCAAACTTCTCTTTAAGAATACCATTCAGTTTTTTATATTTGTGTGCAGAATTTGTTTGTTGAAATCAGTTTGCATGCATATCCAGTTGGCATTATATATAGATAAAGCTGGGCTAAGAGCAGAGTTGCCTATATATTGCACTAAAGTTGTAAAAACAACTGTCTACACAGTTGATTGACATTGACATGACTAAACATGAATGTGAATGTGTGGGAGAGTAAATGAGTATGGATGTTTATTACAGACACAATCAATATTGAAAAAGTGTTTGGAGAAACTATTAAAAAGTCACAATAGATGGCGTTGCTGTTAAAAGTTTTATAAAGTTTTGTAACTAAACACCAAAGCGTTGCTGCAACTGTAAATTTCTTGTCAACATTATAAAATAGAATATAAAACTAAAAAAAAGAGTACAAGACAAGACACGAATTTCGGCAACTGGGCAACTTGAAAATTGAAGGTGTCAGTGCCACAGTGCCACATTGTCAATGAAATACAGAGGAGGGGGTAAGTACAGAGAAGCTACTACCAACCAAGTAGTAGGTAGTAGATAGCTTACTGACTGGCTGCCTGCCATGATACGAGTTGTTGTACTTCAAGAATTTTGTATGTCAATTGGTTTTGAAGCAGTCACGAGCAACAAGAAGAAGAGCTGAAGACTTGCTACCAAAACTTGTGCTGAAGAAGGTAACAAGAGGAGGTAACCTAGGAGTGTAATGAAAAATGGAATGAGTAAGCAAAGGCAGGAGGGAACAATGACTGCAACGTTTCCCACCCTTCCGCCCTTTACCCACACACAAAAAGTTTATTAACAGACTTTTTGAAGCCCAGAAGTTTTGAAGTCACAGCACACAAGTGCTGGCTGGTTGGAAGGTGGTTGAACGGTAACACAGTTTGTTAATTAAATTCACGTTGAGGCAAACAAAAATAAATACTTAAGACAAAGAAGAAGAAGACGTAGGAGAGGAGAGATAAAACATATACAAATATAATAGTCATAATTTAAATATTAAATATATATATAAGCACAAATATCGTATAAAGAATAAAAGAACCGTTAAAAATAGGTGTCATGATGTAATCTGCGAAGTGCTTAAGCCAGTCAAGTGCAAAGGGAAATGTGAAGAAGTTGTTAAACTTAAGCGAGTTGCAGAGTTGGCAGCTTTGTGTCGGGTGTACGCTTTAAGTGGGATAATCATAAGCAAAGTTATTCCTTTTGTTTTTGTTTACATAATTATTCATATGATATTCATTATTGGCTTTTGTTTTGTGTTTTCTGTTTTGTATTTTGTTTCTGTTCTTGCTTCAAACCTTTCATTCTTTAGAAGTGTGTGTTGACTGTGTGTATTTGTGTGTTTGTGTTTGGCCCAAGTTCATTGACTTCTGTTTGTGCTGTGTCCCATTCTTTTTTTATGCTTACATTTAGACTTTCATTTGGTAGCCGCCAGTTGTTTTCTTTATATTTTTGTTTATTGATTGCTTTCCAAATGATATTTAAGCCCCGTTTATAAACTCTTTTTTCTTCTACTGCTCAACTTTCCACGCATGACGAAAAACCTTTCTAAAGTGATAGTGTGATTAGTTTTGACTTTTCAATTATCTGCAAAAAACATTGACCTGCCCAATTTGTAGAGAATATTTTTCCATATATATCTATTTAAAAATAATATATAGAAAGTCTGGTTTGTTGTTTTTCTAATTTACTCATATATGGTTTTGCCAGTTAAAGTCCGGTTCAGAATAAATAATATAATAAATTCAGATCGGAATCATATTGTTAAAAACTAGAACTCTTCTGATTTCATTTCTTAAATATGTATATAACTTTGTTGAAACTTCTCATTCTGCTGATGTTAAACACTTCAATTCATTGTATATAGTAGAATCGAGGCTATGCCAAGAGCTCACGTACTTGGCTTAATCACCTCTCTCATTTTTTTCTCACAGCTCACAGCTCTCATCATTCATTAGCCGCACGTTTGCTTTGTTTCTTTTGTTGGTTTTGTTGCCAAAAACTTGCCACGCGAGAAACATATATATATAAACAAAACTTACAGAAGAAAGCAACAAAATGCACATATTGTAAGAAATAAAGAAACCCACAGCAAACACACACAACACACAACATAAACAATATAAATTAACCCACTTTTTGTTGTCATGTCCACAAACAGAAGAAAAGCTAACAAAATATAAGACTCATCATCCATCCAGTGATGAGTTGTGTGCAATTTTAATTATAGATAATATTATTTTGTTACTTTTCTAATTTTCTAATTTTCTAATTCTTCTCGACAAGCTGAAGAACTGTCAAATCAAAGTCCTAGTTGATTGACTGCTTGACAAGCATCATCACAATTCCTCAAAATCCTAGCAGAAAACAAGTTGTTTAATGCGCTTACTGAACTGACCGCATTTCAAAGAGTGTTGAGGGAGGCGTGGCAGTGGGGGATTGCACAGCAAAGAGACTAAGCAACAAGTATCAATGGGTCATCTTTCTACCTCTCTCTCTATCTCTCTCTGTTTCTATCTCACTGCCACCCACTGGTCTTGCTACCTGAGTGAAAATTCCATGAGCTAGGTGAAAATATTGCCTGCTAAATGAATGAGCGGCACTTTAATTTATGTCGCTTTTTATTTTATTTCTTTATATATATACTTTTTATGTTTTTCTGTTTTTTCATTTTGTTTTTTCATTATTTATATTTATTTTCTTTTTTTTCTTTGGATATCACATAGAGATTTTCACACTCGCCTGTTGACAGTTTGTTGATAAATTTGTGTTTTACTTTGGGCCGAGCAGTAGAATGCAGCGGGGGGGGGATGAACTCGGTCCTGGCAGACCAAGACCCCAACTATACTGGGAAGTTTGGCACATGTCAAATGAAGGGAGTGGCATTTTATGACAAATGAATGATGCATAGTTGCAAACAAAGAGAAACAAATAGACAATAAACAGCTAGAAAACGAGGAACAACAACAAACAAGGTGCAACATTACAAAGAAAATTACACACGAAATATCTACAACTAATAGAAAAAAGCTAATAACTTTTGTTAACAACATTTTCTACTAGCTTAAAGTTGTTCTTTGGCTTATTTCTGGCATATATGCTTATAGTGTTTATATCAAAAGAAAAACATACTACCTTCCATCACAAGCTTAAGTGAAAGAGAGCAAAAGGAAGTAAAGTAAATGAAGCAAATGAGAGAAGAAAAACAATTTATATAGAACGTGGCAGTAAAAGGGCCAGGAAAATATCCCAAGTGACGCCTTTCTTTTGGTATTAAGGTCAACAGCGTTAAACCAAA
This sequence comes from Zygothrica quintamaculata, assembly GCA_037044455.1. NCBI lineage: Eukaryota > Metazoa > Arthropoda > Insecta > Diptera > Drosophilidae > Zygothrica > Zygothrica quintamaculata. The sequence continues at coordinate 51,728 of JBAMBS010000338.1, read as the reverse complement.
GCAAAGCAGCAGCCACAACGAAACAGGTAATACCAAACAGGCAGCAGAAGATTGGCAGTAACAGCCACAGCCACAGCAGCAACCGCAAAAAGCGCCAAGGCATAAAAAAAAGAACTCCCCGGACTAACCAGAACGTATCAGCAATACTATAGGTAACGGTAAAGCAAGCGATTTTAAGAATTAGGTTACACCAAGCCAGAGACAGAAAGAGAGACAGAAAGAGAGAGATAGAATTGGATTGCAAAAATAATTGGCTCAAGCTGACGACTGGTTGGTTCTTGGCACAGCCAAGAGTTTGGCTTAAATGAAAGAAAGAAAGTTAAGAACAAACTGAGCGAACACAAAGAATCGCGAAACTTCAAGCAACATCAGTCGCCTTTATATAATATACATACATACATATATACGTGTGTATGTATGGTTTTTGTTTATGCCGTTATGTTGACCGTCACAGTTAACGGCACAATTGTAGAACATTCACTCATAAAACCGGTTACATACCGCTTGCCGTTTCTTCTTCCGCAACTCAGCATTGACATCAATTTGCCAAGAGTCTTTGGACTTCAGTCAATTCTTTTGGTTGAATTGAACAAACTGGTTTTCAATCTATCATTCAATACTGATTTCCTTTCAACCAAGTTCTATCAATCAAATATATAAAATTCAATGAAAATCTTTACTAACTAACCCAGGACAACAATTACTACCCTCTTAGGCATGCAATATCAATCAGCTTTTTGTCGTCAACGGTTGAAGTGCAATTGCCAAATAAAACTTCTTAACTTTATCAATATAAACTGTTCTACATATACTATATCGATATATAACATCAAATTCAGTAAGGTAAGTCACTGATTAGCTAATATAATTCAATAAGATTTTTATATCAAGTAAACAAAGTATAAAAAACCAAACCGGAAATTAGCTAATCTAAAAATTCGACTAAAAAACACCAAATTTCGACATGCTTCCGATTAATTGTCATTCTTTTTGTTATTTGTTTTCTGTGTTTTGTTTTGTTTTAATTTACTCGACTAAAATAAATGTAAGAAAAAATTTTGTATTTTTTGTATTTTTTGGGTTTCTTTTTTTTTTTTAGTGTTGAAGAAGAATCATTAAGTTTGATTAGCGAAAAGGTAAGCTTTGATTATGCTAATGCGATTTAATCAAATTTAAATTCAAAAATAATCGATACAGAGCGATGCGAGTGTTGCCAGAAAAGTTTTTTTAATAATAATATATGGCAGTAATTGCCATTAATAATTATAAATAGTAAATTTAACTTTCCAATTGATTACTTTTATTATTATTATTATTATTCAATGTAATTTAATTGCTTTTTTTTGTCTCGCAATCGAATCAATTGTCAGCAATTCAATAAGAAACTTTCCAACGTAGCCGTATTCAGTGGCTGAAAATGAATTGAAATCACTTTCATAATAATATAATATAATCATATTAACAATATTTCAATACAATTTTGAGATTTCATTTCTCTCTCTGTCTGTCTGTGTCTCAGTTTCTGTCTTTAATCTCTATTCAAAATTTAAGACCCTGAAAAGAGCGTTAAATTTTATTTGATTTCAATTGCGCTTTTGATCTTCCTTATTAATGCTATAATTTCATTCAAGTTGAATCAATTTGTCATAAATCACATGAAGACTATATATTTTGTATGTAATAATATTTCCAGTGAGTGTCAAGTTTTGGTTTGTTTATGTACCTGACAGTGTTTGTACTGGTGAAACGTTTTAGCTTGAGATTAGGAATTCATTTTGGGCTTAATAATAATCATAATATTGGCTAAAAAGGTGGTAAGACCTGAACAGTCAAACTCACACCAGACTAGACCAGTTCCCTTTCTCATATATATTCCTCTGTTATTCTAACCGATATATATATATATGCATATTGATTGACAAAGTCGGAACTCAACTATTGCACTTCAACAAAACTGTTTACAGGGTATGCTATATATAAATATAGTAGATATATATATATATATATATATATAGTAGATATATTTATAGTAGATATAGTAGATATATATATATATAGTAGATATATATTCAGAATCTATAAATTTGCTTTAGTATTGTATTAGCAATCAATGTTTCACTCATTTGACATTTTAAGTTAATTAGCAGCGCTGTCAAAAAGTTGAAATCATTTCATTTTGATGATTCTTCTTTCTAAACAGAAAAGTATATATATATATGAATTCTTAGACAAAAGCTGTCAGACCTGTTTCCAACTAATATATTTAAATACAAAGTAAAAAATTAAATTAAATTAGACACTTGCATTAATGCTTTCAACAGTCCTTTATACTGAGAGAAATGTTTCAACCTGTCGCTTTTAAAGCTCCTGCAAACTCTATACAATCCGCAACAAACTGTACTATATATGAATCCCCCCTCTCCCCTAACTAAACGATATTAAAGTGACTGCGCGCATTTGTTATGCAAATTTTTTTGGTAAGGTTTTTAACCCTTTTACCAAAAGACCAAAAGACCATTTGTAATGCAAATAAATGAGTTTTGTGGCTTGGGATTTTGATAAGCTGCCGCTTGGTTTGCTTCTGGCATCATCAGCTAAATAAATTATATTATAAGTAAATATATACAGATATGTCATTATAAATATATATATATATATATATATATATATATATACATAATATATTGTTAATTTTATATATAGTGCTGTTCTGTCATAGCTTTACTGCAATCGATGTCTAATCTAATAAATTTGTCACTTTTATGTTTCGCTGCCTTTGTCTAATTATAAATGAAATCCAAAAAAGCAATAAAAAAATAAAAATAGAAAAAAATATATAAAAATAAATAAAGAAAATATAAAATAAAAATAAGAAATATAATGAAAATAAATACAAAAAAAATAAATGAAATAAAAATAATAAAAAGAAACTAATGACTAAAAATTGAACTATAAACAATTAAGCTATGTTAATACCCTATAAACAAAATCTTAAACTTCTTCCCATTTATAAAGGGTATATTTTAGCAATTTCTATATACAACTGCATATACCCTCTTCGTATCTATAAATATATACAGGTATATTGTGCTGATTTTAGCAATCAGAATTAACACATGACTAATTCCAAGAGAACTTATAATATGAGTCTACTATCTCCCTCTCTCCTTCACTCTCCCTCCCTGTACGAAATATCAATGTTTACCTGTTGGAAATTCGGTTAATTACGTTAAATAATTATTTTTTGTTTTATTTCTGAGTTCTCTTTAAGTTCATTTAACGAACTGTCAGAGAATATAAAACGGAAGCCTATCATCAACAAATGCTTTTCTAATAGTTTTATCGACTGTACTCTTTGGCCCGTATTTACAACGGATAAATGACGCAAACGGATGCCCAGCTAAATATTTGTTTAAAAGCACTAAATTTGTATTTATTATTGTGTAAAAGAAACAACTAAATATTTAAGTATCTGGTTAATAAATAAGCTACCAACAATATCCATTAATAGATCGTTTCTATATATATATTTATATATAACTATCGAGCAAGTCTTTTACGTACATTGTCACCTACCTGCAAAGAGAAAAAGAAAAAAATTTAATCAGAAATAGAATTTATTTTATTTTTAAATAATAATAATATTATAATAATGATATATATCTCTGCTTTCTATATCAGTTTGATCGGTTTTTTTGTAGCGTTTAAAAACGCGTCAAAATTGGTTGAATGGAGACCGCAGATTGGGCCACAAAGGGATTTCAAGAATGGAGCCTGCCGTCTGTTAAACTAGTCAATCCACAATGTGTCTGTATGTGTGTCGTATTGTGAGCAGGGGGCGGTGGGTTTTCGGTGTTCATAAATCAAGACCTCTTTCAATAACAAAGGACAATTGCGAAACAAAAATCTGCAAAATGTTCCCACAAAATAAAATGACGCATTGAAAGACAAAGAGTTAGAAAGGGAGATTCAGATTTAGAGAGAGAGAGGAGTAAAAGAAGAAGGACCAGGTCAAAAGTGTAATGAACGTTATGAAGAAGAAGAGTATAAACTACTCGAACCTAGTTGCTGCCATTGGAGAGCACAGCGGAGAATCTCATAAATATTGACGCGTTTTCGTGTACCAAAAATTGTCGTTTCGCGCGGTTTTTCTCGCTTGAAGCAATGCAACGGCGTTGGAGACGGAAAAAACAGCTCAAAAGGAGATGGGAAAAGGCATCGGGTATCAGCATCGGCGCCGGCGCCGGTTTATTAAAAAATTCATGGCTTGTAAAATACACAAAGTCCAGAAATATGAAAATTTAAAATGCCTATAAAAGACAAGAAAAGCCACCCAACCACCGAATTGGCTGGCTGGACTGGTAAAGCGGCTTAAATATACACAAACAACACACCATAAACACACACATACACACACAGATAGAAAGAGAGAGAGGCAGACCCAGTTAACACAGGTTTTGGCCCATGGCCTTTTGACCGCAAAATGCGCCAAGTATGAAACTGCTGTGGGTTCTGTGGGTTTAACTATGCAACTAAAAGGGTTTTTCTCTGTTCATTGGGATTTCAGTTTTCCGATTTCAGTTTTCATAGCTGCGTTTGACGCGCGTTTGCCGGCCACTCGAAAATATCATTTACATATCCAGGACGCATACTTGGCACTTGCCAACCCCTTCCCACTACCCTCGCTGCCGCTAGCCGTCTCAGCTACCAATACTGCGAGTATACTCGTACACACAAAGAAAAAAAATATACAAAAAAAAAGAAAATAACTTATACATTTTTTATATAGACCTTACCCCACCTACAAATATATGTATATATATATATATTTTTATATATAAAATATCCAACCTCATTTTTTCAGTTTTTTTTTTGCATGTGTCGCATTTTTTCGAAATTCTTTTTTATTTTTATTTATTTATTTATTTATGCCTTATGCCTCAGTGGCTGGCCATGTGAAGCATTCTCAGAGCAAAACAACACCAACACCACACCTCCAAGCCACACACACTCACACATACACTCATACACAACTCCTTTGAACCCTTTGATTTTTGGCATTTCGTTTATGTTGTTGTCGCAATCTGATTGTTGTTGTTGTTGTATAAAACGCGTAAATTAAATTAAATTTTCATGTAACAAATTTTGTTTTTTGTTTTTTGTTGTCAACAACACACACTCATACACACATATATAGACACAAATACTTCTGCTATCCTTTACCATTTGATATTCGCCTCAAAAACAAAAAACAAATTAAATTTTAACTCACTTCAAAAATACAAAAATACCCGACTACGATAACCCCTTTGCCTATATACACTCACATACACACAGTTCTAAATGCACTTTAAGCTATTTCGCGCACTTTTTAGCCCCCCGCGCTCCATAACTCGATATTAAATTCTGTATAACTTCGGTTGATTTTGTTCAATCTTAACGAGATTTTCAAGGAAGATCAAGAATGGTCTAATTATTATGTGCACCAAAGAGAAATTTGATCGGTGGTAAATTGTGCTTAATAATCGTTTTTTTTTCGTATTGCGGGGGTTCGGGGAGGAAATTCAAAAATCTACAGGTCTCCGATGATGATTTCTACCTGTCACATACTCTTTGATTTTGCACATTTCTTTTAGCTCCCCTTTCAGCCATTTTTAAAGCCAAAGACACTAAAAATAAGATTGAAATTTCTTTTAATATGAAATTGGTCTTAAATATTATTTCTTTCTTCAGTTCTATTCTTTGATTTAAAGAGAAAAAAAAGAAGAAATAATCAAGAGCAACAACAAAATTAATGGAACATCTGCAAAGAATTTCTTGAACAATTTTGTTTATGTTTTTAATTACTTTAATGAATTTGGTTTATGTTTTATAAAGAGAAGATGTATAGGTATAGGTGTAAGGGTGTCTGTGTGTATATTTATATAAAACACACAGCAAATTGTTGTAGTTAATAACTACTACGTACACGATATAATTAATTAGCCAAGACTAAATTGGTTCTTATAGATTACAAACAAATTTTGGCAGAGCATTCGGATATCTGTTAATGAATTCATGTTTATAGTGTAGATACTGTTATCTGCTTATAGCCTAAGGCTTTGTCTTATTAGCCCGCATTTGCTGTTACCTTATTGTTTTCTCTCCCATTTCTCCAATTTCTCTCATATTTCCCATTGGTCCGCAGTGCGTTTGGCACAGATGATAAATGATTCGCATGCATTCCATGTGAACCCAAACCTATTCATCTATTCAACTATTCAAATATGTATATATGCATATATATAATATCTGTCTATCTATCTATCTATATATACGTATATATATCTGCGTGTGTTGGAAAATATGAACTATAGAGTAGATTCTCAAATCTCTCGCAGCATTGTCCAGTTTCTAGTTTATAGTTTCAGCTCTTTATCTAATATGACCATCGAAAAGTTTACTATGTATCTACTTCTTCTTCTTCTTGCTGTTGCTGTTGCTGTTGTTGTTGTTGCTATTGCAACTTGTCAGTTTTGGCGCAAAGACCATCAATTTACTTAGCTTTATTATGTGCACACACAATGGAGGATGAAGGAGGGGTTGGATATAGCCCTTTATAGAAGTACACAAAACACCAAAAAAAAGAAAACAAAGAAGAGAGGGGAGAAAAGAAGAGTATAGAATATATTTTTTTTTGTTTTCTACTTCTATATTGGTTCCTTGCTCCATTTTCTATTGGTCGCTTAGCCTTTTGTTTACGCTTTGCACGCAATGCATAAAAACTCAAAAGGGAAAATAAGAAAAGCGGCAAAAAACGTATCTAAAAATCGTTTCCCATACAGCTATGAAGCATGTGTGTGTGTGCAGCCCCTACACCCCCTCTCCCACAGAGTCAAAAACAATGTTTAGACAAGAGAGCAGCAACAAAATGTATCTTGACACTTCATCGTTAGCCAAAAAGTAGCGCAAGGCGTCCAAAGAGAGAAGACAGCGGAGACATGGAACGGAGAAGCAGAGGATGGGGCTGGATTGTTCGGCGTAGGGCGGCGGCAGGGCGTGGCAGGCACAACGTGTCACGAGCGTTGCTTTTATAGGTGGGCAAAAAGGAAGAGAATAGCGTGAGTAGGGAGGGGCACAGCAGAGGGAAAGAGCCTGCATTTTCACGCTTGGCATTAAATTCCCTTGACAGCTATAAAATTGCATTTTAGAGTGGCACAAAAAACCAACAACAGCAACAATATATATATATATATATATATATATATATATATATGTATGTATAACCAGGGGTAGATACATTGTATCTATGTATCTAATAAATAGTTATTGCCAATACAGCAACAGCAGCAGCAGCAACACACAAAATTGATATTCCCTCGTGCACTGCTGACAGACACAGGGAGGATAATATGGGGGGAGAGGAGAGTATGGGTGAGACAGCAAAAGTGCGACATCATTATATAAATTGATTGTGGTTAAGCAGGAAGGAGGAGCCAGTAGCATCATATGTTCTGTGTATCTATCAGATACTACGTGGCGCGGCGGGGCATGGATCGCTGTTGTGTGGCAGCAACTCCTAGTTTGAAGTGATTTCACACACATGTTTTCCCCAATGTGCGTACGTTTTGCCCATTGCCCCCACACCAATACTTTAGATATACATACAAACATGACCACATGTCAATGTGTGTGTGTGTAAATCGCCAAGTAAATCCAAAAGAATCTTCGCTCAGCTATTTGTCATAGCGCTAAGGGGTAGCTGTAGCAACGGGCGGAGGGAGGGGGGGGCTGTGTATAAACAAACAAACAAACAAAAAGGCACGTGACAAATGCAGTATATGTCTCTGTGTGTGTGTGTGTGTGTGTGCGACTTATGAACAAACTCCAGATACAAATTCAGACTATAAGTTTGCAGTGGCATTCAAGGTTTAACTTCCCCCTGTTCCAGCTCCAGCCCCTCCTTGCTGCTCATACACATAACTTGGTTGAAGAAAAACCAATTTTCAGCACACACACACAGACACACACATGCAACCAACACTTGGTTTAAGTGAATTTTGATGACATGGAAAGTCTGTCACACATGTTGACAGGAAACGCCTGGCAAGTTTGAGGCCTGCCTGCCCGCAGCTGATAGCAGCAGCAACAACAACAACAGCAACAGCAACAGCAGCAGCAGCAGAAGCAGCAGCAGCGCACGTGTTGCAGCCACGTGAATGCCTCAAGGCTAGTGGCAGAGCGAGCGAGCAGCAGCAGCAACAGTAGCAGTGGGTGTTGTGGCAAGGGTGGGAATCGTATCTATTTATATGTACAATATGTCTTCTCTTCTCCTCCTCTCTCTCATCTGTTCACTTCTCCACACTTCTCTGCACTTCTCTGCACTTCTCTTCCTTTATCATTTATGCTGAGATTACACGCTTGTCAGGCAAACCGAAAGCCAACAATTTGCTATGCATAAAACCCATCGAAAAGGGTTAACAGTTTGCCACAAATGGGTAGCAAGATTGGCGGGGCGGGGGGCATTGTAACGGTCGGTGGTCGGTCATTGACATAACAGAATATATATTTATATATATATATATAGAATAAGTCTGTCTCTGAGCATAAAGAAAGGTATCTCATAGATACATAAACTCAACTACAATTGTATCTTTTATTTTGAAGTATGTCAAAGAGAAATTGTCATAATTATCAAGGCAACTCCACAACAAAAATCTCAACTCTTCGTTGCATTAGCCATGGCCAACTTTCACCCACAAGTAGCTATTAGATTCACCTTTCATACATATATATATATATATATATATATATATAAATATGCTTGAGTGTCTCTGTGTGTGTGTGTGTGTGTGTGTGTGTCTGCTTGATGCACAATTCGTGTTTGTTATTCAAAGCTCTTCACATTACCATTTATTGTCACCATATTAACATTATGCTAACTACCAACAACATCATCATCAACATCATCATTATCAACATGATTATCATGAACATTATCATCATTATAATAAGTATTATTATAAGCATTATTACACACATATCATTAGACTTTTAACCTATATTTTCACAACATGCCAGCAATTTATTCTTATTCCATTGTTCTGTGGCTCATTTTCCATTTTCTGTTTTCTTTTTTGTATTTTCATTTCCTCATTGGCGTGACACCAATGGCAAGTACAATTAACATTTTCAATTGAAGTTGCACTTGCAACTGGAAACTATCAAATCGCATAAAGCATTTCCGTCTGCCTCACACAATTCATTTTCAACTCAATTTTCCAACTGAACTTTAACTTTAGTGAGGAGTCAACGACTATTCTATACCCTGCACGTATCTCTCTTGTAAATACGAAGAGCAGTAAACATTAGAATTCATCTAATTCCATTCCATAACAAAACCCAAAAACCCATTTATCCCCCTCTTCCCCTCACTTCCAGGCACCTACCATAAAACGGCTGGCAAATTTTCATTCGCATTCATAATCCTCAGAGAGTAAGGCAGAAAATGAGCAAAAACTTTGCATATCAGTTGCTCGAGGCTTCTCACTCTCAGTCTCACTCTCCCTCTCCCTCCCTCTCTCTCTCTCTCTCTCGCTCTCTCTTTTGCCTGAGGCAGCGGCAGGTTTAGGCAGAGAAAGTGCGGGATGGGTGATGGGGGGCGGGGGCTTGTGGAAGTCTGTGAGTTTGGCAATTTGGTGAAAATTTGTTTGGCATAAATTGTAATCCCAAGTTGAGCAGTTGCACTTGAACACTTTTTGCTACCAAATTAAAAGCTCTGGATACAATTAAGATTATGTGTGTTAAGGCCAAGAGTGGAAAGGTCAAGAGGATATGGCTAAGTGAGTGGACGGGGCAATATCTATTGTTGCAAAGCAAATTGTAGTACATGGAAAATGCTTTGAATTATACTTGAAAACTGCTCAACATATGCCCAACCTTTAATAGAGTTTTCTAGAGTTTTGGCTCATGCTTGCAACAAGTGTTGCCAGATCTGTAGAATTTTGTATAATTTCTAAATATTTCTGGTCCAAGTTGGTTAGCTATAAATCAAATCTTATGGCCAGTTAGCTCTCAGTTATGCACTATACGTCTTCTGCTGATAAACGCCATTGGCCGTTGCATTAGCATCAGCATCAGCATCAGCATCAGCATTTGCATTTAGAGTTGCATTTGCATTTGCTGTCAGTTAGTTTCACACCACAACTGGTATCAATTAACTTGGCGCATTGGCATCTGCCAGCCAGATACTTGCTCGCGGCTCAAACCTAAACCGAATCAGGCTTAAACCCACTTATGGCTGCTGCCTCTCCCTCTCTATCTCTCTCTCTCTCTCTCTGTTAGCTATGCTAAGGCAGCAGACAACACTATATATATATATATATATGTATGGGAATACCACACATCGACATTATTCAAATAGCTAACAAATTGCACTGTCGAATGCAATATTTTTCCTTTTAGCCATAATACCTTTTACATATGTTACGACAGCACTCGGTCCCTTTCTGTCTTCCTGTTTCCCTTTTAGTCTATAGTCTCCAGCATTGGTATATAGGTTTCCACCTTCTTCTTTAAGTTACCATTCTAAACTAACCTCAGAGTGCACTATGCTTGCTGGTAAGTAAGTTGCATGCAACATACGTATGCAGCATCGTAGCTTGGCCAGCTTGTTAGCATGAAATGTGTCTGCACAAGCTTGAGCGCAGCTTCAACCTCAACCTAAGCCTCAACCTATACTACTCTAGCTGTTGTTTCACTCTTCTCTTTGCACTCTCTTCGTCTATCTTCAGTTACTACTCAGTTCTCATTCTTCTCACGTCTCGACGCATCTTCCTCCAGCAGCAGCTGCTGCTCTCCTGCTGCCCTGAGATACCAAAGATGCCACAGTGATAAATCCTTGCGGCTTTTTATTTCCAAAGCGACGTTGCCGTTGCCATTGCCATTTCCATTGCCATTGCCATTGCCATCGGTGTTGTCTTGTGGGTCTGAGTGTGGGTGTGACATGGTCTATAGCCACGCCCCCCCCAACCCACCGACAGACACAACGCGATGCGCATTGCATTACAAGCATAATAATTCTTACTGACAGCTCAGGACGAGAACTCTTACTGCTCCTCCCTACCTACCTACCTACCTACCTACCTACCTTCCTACCTCCCCCTCCTTCTCTCATATGCGCCTAACTACTACAACACTAACAGCATTGGGATACTCTATCAAATTGTAGAGTATACAGCAGTCAAATATAATAACATAACAATAATGAAGTTAATAATCATCATTTATATTTTGAATTTATACACAACTTGCAACAGTTTGGGGCAACAAATCTACACTCTTATTACATGTTCTCTTCTCTTCACTTTTCCTTCGTTTCGTTACTTTTTTTGGGGCTTTCCTTCTGCTTTGCACTTAGCGCCCAATTAAAGCAAAACTTTTATATCATTTTCATTTGTATCCTGCCACTTTTTTCCGGATTTTCCTACGGTTTAGGACTTACCCAAAAAATTTACGCCTCGTTAATTTCAATTTAAGTGCAGACAATTTAAAAAAAAGGATATACACACACATATAGACACATATATATGTTATATTGAATTTATATATATATATATAAATATGTATATGTATGTATGTGTGTGTGTGCTAGCAACATGAACTGCGGCATTTTTTTAAAGCAATGCCAGCGCCTCGCTGCTTTCAACTCTAGAGCGCAAATTAACGGCTCCGTTTCGCCAACCCTTATACACTCACACACATATATACCAGCACACACACATAGTTATAGACGTACATTAGCTTTGGCATAAAAATGTATTTTATCGTTGGCCAGGAAACAGTTTTGCGGCAGCCGGAAATGTTTCCACTTCCAGTTTATTGTAGCTCATTCTTATTACACTTTTTCATCTCTGCCACAGCCACTGCCACAGCTACAGCCACAGCCACTGCTAGTCTATATATTGTGTCAGCTAGAGAGAAAGAGAACGAGTGATAGAGAGAGAGAGAGAGGGGGGGGGGGGGAAAAGAGTTCCCAACGTTCCATGCCACAAACAAAGTGCATTACATATTTCACTAATTAAAATAATGGAGAATACAATATTTGTAATTATTTACAGAGAATTCTCTTCTATTATTATTTTTATTTTCATTTTTTATATACTTCTTATTATTTCTTTTCTCTTCTTTCGTTTGTTGCTTTTTTATGGATTTCAACGGAAAGAGCCGGGATTATGACATGACCCACTGGTTTACTCTGTAATTTGGGCATAAAACTAACTCTGGGATTTGGATTTGCTTTTGCTTTAGGTTTTTTTTAATTTTATTTTTTGTTCGTTTTGTTGTTTATTTTGTTGTTTGTTTGTTTGTTTATCGCAACTGCAGTTGACAGTCGGCTCAACATTTAAAATAAAATAATAATAATGAGGTCGAGAGAGCAGCGAGTAAGCCAATACAGCATACAATAACCAAGGTAACAGGGAAAGGACTTCTGCTAGGACCTCTGTTGTCTAGGTAATTTGCTTCTGGTCTAAATACTATCCTCAGGCCTTAAAATACAGTTCAACTTATGAAACTTGCCCCATTTTTTGTTGCCTGAAATAACTGTTCACATATCAAAGAGCAACAAGTCAGAACTTCAGTGCGAATACCCTCCAAAAATTGGGGTACAATCAACTTGTATAAAAGCAAATAAAAGTTATTTGAAAACCGGTTGCAAACATTTTGTTTATTGTTTATTGTTAAACAAATGCAAATGGCTAACAAGAGAAAGAAAGAGACAGAGAGAGAGAGAGAAATGATACATAAAAGTCACCAGAAGTCAAAAAGTTTAACAATTCACTGAGTGACTTTTTGCTTCATCTGTAAAGAATTTTGACCAAGTCGTTGCTTAGGTCTTACTAAATTGGCCAAGGCATAATAGGTTGGCATAAAGTGAGCTAAAGCTAAAAGTAGACAGCTGAGAGTTATAGAATATGAGAGAATATACAACTTAAACTGAGAAATTTAAATGACATGGCCCAAAAGAGCTTTAAGCCAACAGCTGCTGCTGCTTGCTGCTACCGACTTGGCCACGTTTTAAGTTCGACACGACACACATTGCCCTGGGTCGTTGACATGACTACCACCACACAGACACACACACATATATATATATATATATATATATATATAATATATAAAATTTTAATAAAAAAAACATTGCTGCTTAAATAAAATGATATATATATAATAATGTAAATAATCCCAGGTTTAATTTAATTCAAAATATTCAAAAGTAAATTTAATAATCAAAAATCTTATATACATTTTTCTTTAAAATATTTTATTTTAGTTTCAATTTTTTTGTTGACTTTGCCTAGTCGACATTAAATAAATAAATAAAATATATAAAGTAAAATGGAATACAAAAAAAATTTAACAAAAATCGAAGATAAAGAAATGAAAAATAAGAAAATAAAATAGAAAATAAATTTCCTTTCATCTGCGCTGTCTACTATTTATCTATTCGACTTTCTAGTCTGCTTCATTTATTGCTCTTTCATTTGATATTTGCGCCAATTTTTGCCCAAAAAAACATGAAACATTTTTACACTTCATTGATAAAATCTCAGTGCCAAATGATCAATGGATAATATAATAATATAATATAGATCTGACCAAATATATATATACTATATATTTACTATAAACTTTGAGACAAATCAGTAAAAACAATAAATAAATTGCAGCAAAATTTGGGCCTAGAAATTTCCAAATTTCGATATTGCAGAGAAAAAATAGAATTATAATAATAATAATGTATAAACATATATATCAATATATATGTATATATATATGTATATATGTATTACAAATATAACCAGCATCAACGAAATTTTCTGCACATTTGAGCAGAAAATTATCGATTTTATGTGCAGCAGCGCACAAAATGCAACAGCAGCAAATGGCAATTGGTAGCTGATAACTGGCAACTGGCGGGAAGGGTAACTGGTAAGTGGCAAGGGGGGGGGGGGGGGTAACTGCTAAAACAGGCAACAGGCAACAGGCAATGGCAACAAAAAAGAACCACAGGCCGTTGCATCAAATATTATAGTAGAATCTATCGAGCAGGAAACATTTGATGGAGGCTGCGGCAAAGTATGAAACAAATTTTGATGCAACTCAAAGCAAAAAACTGTATACTGTATACCGAATACTGAATTGAGAATATTGAATAGTGAGTAGTGAATACTGAGAATTGAGAACTGAATACCCCGACCACTCAAAACAGTAGAGCAAATGGTTACAGCCTGGGTCCAGGCCAAAAACCAACGTCAAGTGTTTATGGGATGCGATGTAGCAGCAGCAATGCTTTAAAGAGTCAGAATCGGGGGTGTGGAGTGATTGGGGGTATAGGTAAAGGGCAGATAGGTATCAATAGGGGAATGGTTCAAAAAAATAAAACCATACAGATGGATGAATGCAACTGTGGCATAGGCGCTCTGCTGCTACTTTGCTTACTTTTCATTCAAATATTTTTGATGTGTGTACTTAACGTTCAGAGAGAGAGAGAAGAGAGAGAGAGAGAGAGAGAGAGAGAGAGAGGGAGAGAGAGGGAGAGAGAGAGAGAGAGAGAGAGAGAGAGAGGGAGAGAGAGCGCACGGGGCAGGGTAAGGCCAAAGGGTAGGGGGAATCAGTATTTGCTGCCTAGTTGACTGCTTGCTACGGTTTGACGTTGCATGGTGGCTCATGCCTCATGCCTCATACCTCATATCTAGTATCTTGTGTCGTCTCTCTGTGGTTCAATAAACTCGCGCGTGAATTTTCTATTTTACTAGATTTTTTTCTCATTTTTTATGTTTTATTTTATTGCTGTTTCGTTTAATGTTGAACATGTTTTACAATATGCCATAGACAGCAGCAACAGCAACAGCAACAACAACAATAACAACGAAGGGACAGCATTGCGCCCAAAAGTGTGTGTGTGTGTTTGTGAGCGACTGATGCGGGAGCACAAAGGTAAGGGGAAACGGTAAACGGTGAGCCAAAGAGAAAGGGGAGAGGGTGTGAGGTTGTTGCGTTTTATGTGTCAAACATTCTATAAAGTGAGGCGGTGGTCGCAGTTGGTCCAAGTGGAGCCGGGAACAAACAACAGCCTGTCTGGTTCCCATCGGAATATTTGCGTTTTATTTGAAGAGGAGGCGTCAGGCGCTATATGAGGCGCTATGAGGGCACTAGGCAAATCGACTCGTTGATATTGCAGCAGCAAAGCAAAGGAAATGTATGATGGGTGCATGGGGGGAAGAGGGGGAGCTATTGCCAACACATTTCTAGTTATTTTGAGCTATCAAAGTGCATGTTATATTTAAGAGGAAAATTGTTTGTTTTTGATTTGTGAACTTGAAGCGGAGCTGTGAGAAGTTCTAAAACTAAAAATATTATCAAACAATAAGAAATTATATATATATCCAAGAACGTATATAGTATATATATAGATATAATAAGAATAAAGTAAAATAAATTTTATTTTAAATTAATGAGCATTATCTTTTTTTAGATTCGCTCAGCCATTTGCCTACGTAGTTTTCCCTTTAGAAAGCAACGTTAAAATTTCTGTCAGAATTCGTCTTACTTTTTATAAGAGATTTCCCGCTGTGCCCCAAACCTTTCACCAACAACAAGCAACCTTTCAACCTTGCAACCTTTCGTTCTATGCCACTCAAAAACTCATTCCATCAATTTTCACTTTGGTGTGACCTTTTTTCATCTTTTGCCGTGCTAATTTGCTGTCATTGCGCTATGCCTCTTGGACTCTTTCTCCTTCTCTCCACATACCATGACCTGCTCCCTCCTCACAGCCACCCCCACCCCCAACAACACAGCATCATTGTGGAAGAGTCCTTGATATTCCTGTCCACCATTCATGCATTATATATCGATCAAAATTCAATTTGTGCCGCTTTTTGACAACGTTTAAGAAACACGAAGTACAAATAAAGAGCGAGGAAAAGAGAGGGGAGCGAAAAAAATGTTGAAAAAATTAACTTTAATTGAAAAACTTTTGCGACGCACTTTTCGTTGTCAGTTTTTTTTTTTAATTTTTCCGCTCTTCTCTTTTTGCATTTTCTTCTTCAAGTCAATTTTCATTTACTTTTTGAATGTGTCTACGCAAAAGATTTTAAGTGTGACTTACACAAAAAGAGACAGGTATACAGAGAAAGAGAGAGAGAGAGAGAGAAAGAGAGAGAGAAAGAGAGAGAGAGAGAAACCTCGAGCGGTTTTTAATTAACCTAATTTGTAGCTGAGCTCAGAATTTGTTTTATTTTTTTTTTTTTATATATATTTTCTGTCTCATTATTTATGCTAAAATTTTTGTTGTTTTCCTTTACACATTTTACTCCCACTACTATATGTATAGGTGTATAAGAGAGATGTTAGCTAGGAGGATAGGGGACAAAGTGACATTGAAGACAAAACAGTTAACAAAAATTCAGTTTAGGTTCAAGAAGTTGAAACAAAATTCAGTTTAAAATTGAGATATATAATCTCTCCATTAATAATCAATTATATATATATATATATATATATATATATATATATATATATATATCCATATTAAATCGGTAAATATAAGCATATATAGCTATATATATTTTTTGATTTTATTTACTGTTGCGACCTAATGCTTGAAGCATCTAAAGATGTCCATTGCAGCAATTGCTTCTTATTTTTAAAGCATTTTTTCTTTTTGGTAAGTTTACAGTTAATGCTTCTTCTAGCTGGTTCTGCTTGCTGCTTCTTCTTACTGCTTTAGTCGTTGTCTGCGTCTATTGACCACGTTCGTTGTACGAATAGTTGGCTAATGTTTGCATCACTTAGCGTCAACTTGACTTGAATTCCATTACACATTGCTTATGCCCTTTGAGAGGAGCACAGTGCTGTCCATCAATATATATCCGAGTGTCGCCTTTGCTGTTGATTCACTTGAACTTCACAAAAGTCCGTTCGTTCACGTGTTTTTTACTCACACACACACACATATATATATATATATATATTATATATATGAGTGAGAGAGAGATAGAGAGAGTAAGTTTACTGTTGTTCTGTAATTGAGCAGTGTAGATAATCAAGTTACAAGAGTTTTAGCTGCAGATGCAGTTATATTATAAGCCAAGTTTTAAGGTCTTGCTTTGTGGTAGTTGTAGATGTGGCTATAAAGACAATCTGTTACCAAACTGTTTCGGACATCTTTGTGGCAACTATAACTGTGCACAACACATGTTCTTAATAACAAAATTAACACGTACGACCCATCCTCTTCTTATGTGCAACTTAAATACACGTGGCATGCCCCATAAGAGTCATAATTAAAGCAAAATTTACTTTCCGCAAACGTTGACAGAAAATTAATTGAAAAACTGTGCAACTGCAACAAAAATTGCAACGGTATCCACGTCGTAGTCGAGATTGCGATTCTGATTCCGATTTCGATTGAGTTAAGTTCATTAAAGTTGGCAACGCTCTTCTAAGCAGGTTGGCAACAGTAGTTCACTAAGTTGCCAGTGAGAAACAGCAGACTCCCAACAGGATGTGGTCATAATGACTGACCTAAAGGTGACTGCAACAGCTGCCTCTCTCTCTCTCTCTATCTCTCTCTCTCTGTGTGTGTCTGGTGTGTGTATGTGTGTGTAGATTCCTTGTCTTTGCTGCATTTAATTGGATTTAAACAGTAGACAAACTTTATGTGCAGCTACTCCAATGGATTGCACTAACTAATTAAGTTATACTAACTTGGCTTATATTTATTATGTTCGTATATATATATAAATCTATATATATATATATGTCGTTGAATATAATCCTAGTTTATTCAGCATTAAATTTCCTTTACAATTTTGTTGCATTTTGTGCTAAGCTTGCTCTATCTCTGTTTCTCTCTCCGTTTCTCTCTCTCTTTCTCTCTCTCTTCCTCAACTGTAAGTCTATCTCAATATTACTTCAATTGGCGCAACGGCATAAAATTTCTCTCAAAGCTCTGCTCTAGTTTCCACCTGACCAAAACTGCATCCAAGACAAAGCTACAACTAATCTCCGTCATATCCAGCCTTCTGCATCCCATGAACTTCTTTAGAATGAGGAGAATGGGAAAGTGCAAAAAGAAAATGCAATATTCGACTACTATATACACTCATTCTCATGCAACAATACGTATTGAAGAGAGAAAAAGTTGGAGAGAGAGAGAGAGGGGGGAAGACAGCAAATTGTGCAATTTTTGCACGCAGAGCGCGGCGAACATATAAATAAATATTTAAAATAAATTAGAGCTACCTGCGGCTTTTATTAACTTTTAATTTATGAAAAGCGCAGGAAAAACTCACAGCTGCGGGAAAACCCACACGAATACCAATGCGAATGTGCAACATGTGCATTAAGTGCGGGGAAAGAGGAGGGCGGGAGGCCAAAAGGGCAAAAGAAAAAGTAAATAAAAGAAGCTGCAAAACACAGCAGAAAAAAACTAAGCACCAAATAAAATAAAAATAAATAAAAAGATATAAAAAAAAATATATAAAAACAACAAAAAATTCAACACAACAAAAATAAATTTATATTTAGTAGAGAATCGCACGAATTTTATATAGCCTATAGAAAAATAGGTTTAAAATAAATCTAAAATTTTTAATTAATTTTGTAAATAAAATTTTAAATGAAATTAATTTATATATTTGAATTACTTTGCAGAGAGTAATTCTAGTCGTATATACCCACCCTGTTTCTCCAACTCTCCTCAATTAGAGTTAAGTTCGAGTTCGCTCCGAGTTGGCCTTGTTTTCAGTGAGAAGTCACTATCAGATCTATGCCTAAGTCCAAGATCATGTCGAGCTGATTTCATAGAAAGTTGCGTGCTTTAATTGATGATGTATGGAGATGGGATGGAACAACGACAACAATGCAACATAGCAACATGGCAACATGGCAACATGGTAACATGGCAAGTTAGCAACATTGCAACGCAGTAGATGCAACGATGCATTACAGTAGACAGAAGGCAGTTGGCAGTTGGCAGTTGGCAGTAGGCGGCTGGCTAAGACAATCCAAGAAGAGACCCCACACCTGCTGAAGCACTTCCATAAAGCAAGCATATCCGCCCCAAGAGTAGACGACCAAAGATGCACTCGAGTTGCGCCAGTGGAGCAGAACCAAAAGCAAGTCGACGGCTACTTGGGATGTGCAGGTGGGCATGTGGGGATGTGCACTCATCCCAAGGAGCCATCTTCACAACTTGGCAAGGGAAGACTAGAAAATAGAGCAGGAGAGCAGAAGAGAGAGTGCGCAACTGAAGAGGTCTCCGACTATGTTGGCATTCTCAAGAGCGCCTCAAGCGCCTTGAGACAATTTGTAGAACATTTAAATGGATAGCAAAGGTCCTCGTCGAAGACGAAAAGCGCAGCAAAAACTTAGTTAGAACCGCATGGAAAAAGGAGAAAACTAACAACTAGCAACTAGTAACTAGAGAAAGAAGAAGCAGAAGGGCAACGGCGGCACTTGCAACAACAACTTTTAACGACATTTAGAAGCAACTTTAGGGCTCATCATAAGCAACAACTGTAGCTCATATTATTTTTGCATACAAACTTATTTTTATTTTTATTATTATTATTTATATTTGGTTTGTTTTATTTTCCTAATAATTCATTTATATATATATTTATTTTATTATTATTATTATTATTTTCTTTTTGTTGTTGCTTGAAAAGTCACTTGCAAGTTGCCTGAAGCAGTTTTTAGTGTAAAGTTTTTAGTTGTAACTTTTGGCCTAGATGGATAGGCAGACAAGCGCTCATTCAGTTAGTCAGTTAGTCAGTCAATCAGTCTGTCACTCACTCAGTTGCGCAGTCGTTCAGTCGCTCGGTCGCTCACTCAGAGATAGTCGGTCAATGATTCAATGACGACCACTTGTAGCAAAGTGACAGCTGTGTCTGTGGTCTTTGAGTTTTAAACAGGTCAACACTTACAAATACAGTTACATGTTAGAAAGAGATACCTAGCTAATACTAAGAGAAATGGCAGTTGGTAAGTTGAAATTGAAGTTGAAGTTGAAGTTTAAGGTAATAATCAACTTAGAAAGTTGGCTACTTACTTGAAAAGTCAACAATTTGGAAGAGAGAGAGAGAAGAGCTAGACAAAAGGATATCATATTTATATATCAGAGTCGATGCTTTAAAGGTTTTATACAAACTTTGATTCAGATATATAGAATTTCCATACGCAATGAAGTGACAAACTAATTGGTAACTGGTATTGCTATTGGTTTAGCACTGTTATCCACAAATGTTAACTGAAATGAGACTTGACTCATCGATGTCAGGTCACAAGTCTCTCAGGTGCTGACAAGCAACGAAAGTGATACACTCACACACACACACACAATTGCGTCAATTGTGTGTAATCCGATCCAACAGTAGGCAAACATTATGTATACGTAATGCAAACAGTTCAAACCCTAAGCGATGTAACAAGTTGCAAGTTGCAAGGGGCCAGGTGCAAGATGCAAGTTGCGGTCTAACTTGGGGATATCTACCATAAGCTATAGAGTTCTAGTTACAATTGTTTCATAAGCTTCACGCTATTTACAACTGACAATATACATTTACATAGAGAGAGAGTGTGTGTGTGAGAGAGAAAGAGACAGAGAATCCAAATTGTAAATTCAATCGATTTACCAATCTACCTCATATCAGAAGAGACAATTGCAACTCTTTCTTCTGCTGCTAGGAAGTCAGTCAGAGTTGCCACTAATGTACTTGGCTTTGTTGTAGTTTAATGAGCTGTATGTGTGCGTGGTGTGCGTATGTGTGTCTGTGTATTTGTGTGTGTGTATGCATGCTGCTTAAACCAGAGCCAGCAGCACTTTATGTGCATTTTTCAAGCGCATAAATCACTCAATTGGAAACACTCGCAGTCGAACACACACTCGTACACTCACAGTTACATGCAAACACACACAGGGTTTGGGGCCAGGTAACTCATTGTGCACTGAGTACGTGATGCGCTTCCCACTCCACCCTCCCTCCCTCCCATCCTCCTTTTAAAGAGCATAATTCATAAGCAGCTTAAGCCCCTAGCTATAAATTTACTGCACACACATTAATTAGGCCTCTGCTATACTTACACACACACATACATATATATATATATATATATATAATATATAGATATATAAGATACCCTTACCTAACCTATAACCATCATCAAAGCGAGATACTCCTACCACACCTCCTACCCGTTGTGCAAGTAACTCTTCTAATAAGCTGCTCATCGTCGTCGTGTCGGAGGAGCAACAGCAGCCATAGGGTACAAGCTACCAGTGGGACCTGTACAGTATACATTGTATAGTGCACAGTGAGTACATAGAGTCCAGTCCAGCTAGCTGGGAGTAGTGCTCTTCGGCACTACCAAATGACTAATGTACGCTCATTAGTCTTGGCCATTGGACATTGGGGTAACCTACTCGTAAATATTACATGGCATAAACTGATAGCAAACCAGGCTTAAAGAAATCAGACTTGGTTACAAATCTGGTTTTAATTCAGGCTAAATATTGTTGTTGCTCTTCGTCTTTATTTAAGTTTATCTTTTGTTTATATTCTTTAACAGAAAAGGGAAGATAAACAACAAAGGGAAAACAGCGGTGCAGAAAAGTGTGCAACAATTACACATTGCAGATATTTGCGTCTGTATTTGTGTATGTGTAGTGGTATTGGGATATATAAAGGGATTTTGGCATATAATCAATCAAATTGTCAATCAATCAACGCAACTAACAACAACAACAACAATAACACCAACAACAAGCGCTACAATAGAGAAAGAGACAAAAGGAAAAGCATATACGCAATCAACGGGAAAATGTTTGAAAACAAAATTGAAATGAACAACAAATTTGTGGGTAACAACAGGCGGGGTGAGGGTATAACAAATGTGCTATTCCAATATAAGAAAATGACAATATATCCTTTATCAATATATATATATATATATATATATCAATATATTATTGATAGATAGAAATTCAGTTTTAAATATTTCGCAATTTATTTACTTGTAGATCTCTTAGAGTTCTACTAAGTGTTAGAATGGCTCAAATTTAAAGAGAAAGAAAGTAGATTAATAGAACATAACTGAACTTTAGAAATTTCTTACTATATAGCAATATTTATTGAATTACAAATTATATAATAGATATTAATAACTATTATTCAGTTATACTTCTATATAAACCAAATAACTAAGTATAATAAAAGTCATTGCTCATAAGGCAGAGTTGAGTGCACTTAAATACGGTTTCTATATCTTTATATATATATATATATCTATATATATATAAATTATTCATGAATATATGACTCAAAGAAAAAGAAAACATATTTTAACTGGACGATAAAAGAGAAGTACTTGTTGATATAAAGTCTGGTCCGATATCTCTGCTTTTATATGTATATATACATATGGGAGTTCACTTACAATATGTTCCTTAAGCTCCTTGCGTATTGGTCCAAGCCATTGATGTAATCCAATATAACGTTTTTGTACCATTTTGAGGGCCGGAGCACCCTGTGCATAGGGTCCCCCCAGCAGGGCGCTGGCAGTTTCTAAAACTACCATTTTGTTATCGCTAATAATGATGATGTTGTTGTTGTTGTCGGTTGTGTTTTATATATGTTTCTTTATGTTTTGTTGTTTTTGCACAATTTACACACTATCCGGGCTTTATATCCGGGCGCACTGATAAGGTTAACCCGCGTATATATAAGTATATAATAATTATGAATATATAATAATATTTTTTTTCTTTTTCAATCTTATAAAAAAGCAGACTTTATATCAACTTTGAGTTGTATAAAGAGGTTGGAACTTTGGTTTCTGATTTCTGAATTGCGTTTTTATTGAAATGTGATCAGCACTTGCTGTACATAATATTATATACTAGATATATATATATAAATATGAAAATGTGTTTTATATATATTTATATATATGTATATATATATTGGTCAAAACTGTTGATTCAGTTTTTGGCTTGAAGAGAAATTAAATTTCGTATCTTCTATCCGCCTGCTTTTTGGGTTTTTGGTTTAGAATTTTATTATTAATTTTTAGTTTTTTTTTAAATTTTGGTTTGGGTTTTGTTTGTGGGGTTTTTGGACTTTCGGTGGTTCACACGAAACGCGTTTCAATTAAATTTAAGCCGCATTCGTCAGACGTGCCTCGCTGGCCACAGGAGCGGATATGTGAGGCGTTCCAGATAATACTCAATATATACATATGTATGTGTAGTGTCTGCCTATAATCTGCGCCTTTAATCCTCCGACGGTAACTGCAAAGCTAACGGTAACGGTAACGGTATTGACAACGACGACAGCGACAATAATAACGGCAATGGTAACGGTACCGGTAAGACCAACGGCAATGGCGACGTAAACAATTGTTTTAATTTACTTTGCATTGGGGAATCCTTGGAATCAATTAAATGACACGCACGCAACACGACAAAATTGAACAATAAGTGAAAGAGTGTAAATAACAAGGAAAGAAAGAATCTATCTTCAATTTATGTTTATGAAATTATCTTTATTTATTGTTATTGTTGTATAGTTTGATTATTTTTTTTGGAATAATATTATTAGAGATTGTACAGAATGGAATCAATTTTGATAATTTATTGCACTTTCTGGTTGCACCATTTCAGAAACTTAATGCTCACTCCTACATGAATTGCACAAGAATATGTTGTATTTATAATAATAATAATGATAATTATAATAATAGTAATAAGAGTAATGGTGATTATAATAATAATAATAATAATAGCACAATGATCAAAGAAATTGTTTAGTTTGAATTTAACACAAGTTTGTTTGCTTTAAAAACGCACTTCACGATTATACGAAATACTTTACTTTACTTTACTTCAGTTTACGTTACGTTACGTGACGTTGCGTTCCGTTTACGGATTAAGAAGCACAATATGGAAAATTAATACGAACCGCACTGTTCAAAGTTCCATCGCGAACTGATTTTCAAATTGCGATACGAGCTGTGCCGAAGCACAAAAGCCGACAGCAAAACAACTGAATCAGCAGCGAGTGAACTTCGTCGGCAGACGAATGCAGCAACAATCTAGTACAGTGGGAAGAATTCACACTCACTGCATATGGTAAAGATCATATACAAATATGAGTTGATTCTATTTAGATTTTAGTCTTATTTAATTATAATGCTCAAGCAATAGAATTCCATTTTATATATTATTATATATTTGTATACACAAATATCTTTCAATCTTTAGCAACTTAATACTCCTATACTTTTTCACCACTGTGCAATATATTCTGACTAATAGAAGAGAGCGAATCGTGTAGACTTTTCTCAGCCGTCAGCCCATACGAACAAACACTTGTTGTTGACGTTCTTAAGGCGGTAGTGACAGCGGCGCTGCCTGAGAGAGCAGCAGCGACTAAACTGAGCACACCCCAAAAATCCAGCAACATGAAATAAAAGAGAGAGAGAAAACTGTTGCGCGCATTTTCTCTTATATTTTTATATTCGTTAGTTGAAAGCAAAGAAAAGCGCAGTTATCTTTTGTAGAATATCTTGTGGTTGGTTATGGGTTATGGGATGTGGGATGTGGGATGTGGGGTATGGGGTATGGGGTATGGGGTATGGGGTATGTGGTATGGGGTATGGGGTATGGGGTATGGGGTTGTGGTTCGGGCTGTATATGGCTGTATGCGACTTCAGCAACCATTCTTGTATCCTCATGTTATTGTGTGTGTGTGTGTGAAATTTTGTGGATATTTGAATGTTAGCCATATGATAGTTCTGACCAATGTTTCCTTATTTTAGCAGGTTGTCCAAAGTTTGCAACTTGATCATATGGGTCGAAGGGGACCAAGAGGAGAGACCACAGCAACAAATGTCGCTACCAAAAGTTTATCAAAGCTAAAGAAGGCTTCTAAACTTATTAGAAATTAAAGGAAATTCTTATTTCTTATATGAAAGAATTGATTAAAACAGATTCCAACTTTGGGTTATACTCAAAAGATATAATTAATAATGGTGCCAAAAGAAGAAAGGTTAAAATTTCATTAATTCTAATAACACCTGTAAAACTATTCTTTAGACAAAATTTCAAGATCTGTTGCCAACCTAATATTAAGTTCATTAATTATACAAAACAAGATGACAAGTTGGGCCACAAGTCTTACAAGAATTTAATGATGTTACTCGTAACCAAATAAAACTTAAGAGAAGACATAATATTTTTAAAGTTTTGACGTCCGTCTGCTGATGCTACGTTTATTATTATGTATTATATTATTAGGTAACGTTGAACCCATGTGGAGTTTGTTGACTTCTGCAACAAAGTGTGACTAAACAAATTAAGTCGAGAACTAAGCTGCGGGGTAATAGAAGCTACAAAGAACTTGAACTAAAACCAAAGCGAGAAACCTAAGAAAGGCATAGCGAAAAATACCTTATAAGGCACCAAAAAACCAACAACAACAACAGCAAGTAGAAGAAGAAGAGGAAGGCGTTAACTTACATATTAAGCTTGGGCTCTCCATGCTAGCCCATATATATCAAAAGAAGTGGATTGTCAAAAGAAGGCAAATATTAAGACCAACAATTCATAATGTATTCAATACGACTATGATATACTCTGCACGCGCACATTTATAAATCTAATATATATAATTACAATATAATTTAAATCTTATAAATAATATATAAATGTGCATTTACATTGTGTACACACTAACTTATTTTTAATGGGACAAAATGCATGAGAATATGGATGTAAAAGAAACTGATTCTTGCTTCTCAATCTCAATAGGCAGGAAAATTGTGTGCACGAAACACGGTTTAAAATCATTCAGTACTAAAATTGCAACAACCACAACAACAACAACAACAACAACTAGAACAATTATAATAGTAGAAACAACTACTCCAACAGCAACAGCAACAGCTACATTATCTAAGCCACGCTACAATGTGAACAAATGCGATCGTATTGCGCTACGGAGTTCACTAACTTCTAACGGTACTAAACCCCAGGCCGTTCAGCAAGTTGCCATAAACATGTTGCAGCAACATTGCATCTGTAATTAAAGCAAATGCTGTTGCCGCTGCTCCTATAGTTGCTATTGCTGCGGTTGTTGCTGTTTATATGTTTCCTATAGCTGATGTTGCTGATTCTGCTTTGCTGCTACCGCTGCTGTTCACGTGAATGTGTGTTTCTGTCTTTTGTTTTGAGCGCACAAGTTCAATGCACGAGAATCACATGAGAAATTAGCACACAAGCATCTAACAACGAACAACAGACAACAACAATAGAGTGAAGCCGCCAACGAAGCTTATGCAAACTAAAACAGCTCAAGAAGAAGCCTACAAAAAAAAAAAAAAACAAATAAGAGAGCAAGAGCGCAAGAGCAGAAAAGTAGTGTATGAAAGGCAGTCTCTCAATTTAAGTCTAACTCACTTCGGCAATGACATTCAAAAAAGCTGCAAGTCAAGCTTAGAGAAGAGCCAACCGCACCCGATAGCTCTGTCTCGCTCTGGTCACCGTACACGATTAGGCGTTTTGAACATGTTCCCGTCAAACAGCTTTAAGTTCGTTCACCGCACGCGACGAGCTCAAACGCTGACCGCGACTGCGACCGCGACCGCGACCGCGACCGTTTTCAAATATGTATATATATACATATGTTGGTATATTTGAGTATGTGTATGTGTGTGTCTGTATGCTTGGCCTAAAATTTTTGCTTAGAGACAGCCACGACCTGCCTAACTGCACAACAAGTTTGACTCCTATATATACAAGAGTATGAGCAAGATTGAAAGCTATAGAGAAAGGGGAAAACGAAGAGAAGACAGGGTAAAGCTTGTAAGGCAACGATCGTCAAGATGTTAATCTTGTGGCATAGTTGCTCGTTAGTGGCGCTTTTACATGCAGCAACAACAACAACCGCTCCTACCATATTTCCCCACTGCTCTTCTCTTGTTAACTCTGCTGTTCTTAGTTTTAAGGTCCTTTAGTTCTTTTAGCAATTAGCAAGCGACCAAGATAAATTAATTAGAATTAGTACATGTCTTTAACAATTTGTCGCCAGCTCATTTATTTTCAATAACATGCGACAACATTTCAGGAGCACAGTAGGTACAGTCATACATTCCACTTTTTATCGATAACGATAAGTGCAATATGCGTAGTACTTGCAATTTTCATGTACAATTTTAATAGAAAAATTTAATTTTATTTTCCACTCAACGATTTCAATTTGTTTTACAAAAACAGCTGTGAAGTGCCTAACCAGACATGAGCCAATCGAACATTCAAGTGCTGCTTCTCCATGTGTGTGTGTGCATGCGTGCAGTTGCAAATGTATTTAGATTTGACAGGGTCTGTCAGAGTCTTGAATGATGCTGTCATACACGATGAATTTAACTATTTCTCTTGATAATTTATTGCATTGGGAATTGCAAATTGAAAATGTGAAGAGATCGAATAGTGCGAACATTCAATTCAATGTGACTCTTGTTGCTTTATCATATTCAATCCCTCAAGTTTTCATTTCATTTCAATCAATCAGATATCTGTATTATTCGTACTAAATCTAGTTTATGGTTATCAAAATAAAAATTATTTTGGATTCCTTTTCAAACGAAATTTGTTACTCAATTTACATTATTCTCACACTGAACTATAATGTGAATAACTACTGTATGTATAAGCACACACACACACACACACACACACACACACACACACACACACACACACACACACACACACACACACACACACACACACACACACACACACACACACACACAGAACCTTTTCAACAAGTGTCTGACGGAGCGAGTTTTTCCCAACATCTGGAAGAAGCAGAGGCTGGTTCTACTCCCCAAGGGAGACAAGCCCGCGGAGGAACCATCTGCATATAGGCCCCTCTGCATGTTGGATGTGCTCGGAAAACTCTTCGAGCGCATCATCTGCACCAGACTCGAAGTGGAACTAGAAGACCGGGAAGGAATCTCAAATTGGCAATTTGGGTTCCAAAAAGGCAGGAGCACGATTGACGCACTACATGCAGTCGTTTCAATCGCAGCCAATGCAATCGAAGGTACGAGATGGAGAGGAGGGCAAAAGGAGTACTGCCTGGTGACAACACTAGACGTTCGCAATGCGTTCAACTCGGCCAGGTGGGACGTCATTGTCAACGCCCTACAACGTCTAGACATACCAGAATACTTAACAAACCTGGTGTGCAGTTACTTCTCCAGTAGAGTGTTGCTATACGACACCTCGGATGGAATAGAGCACCATCCAGTCCAAGGAGGTGTGCCACAAGGATCGGTACTGGGACCGACTCTTTGGAATGTTATGTACGACGCAGTACTCCGCCTCGAGACACCCCAAGGGACCCGTATCGTAGGCTTCGCGGACGACATTGCCATTGTGACAGTGGCGAAAGAGATAAGTGACGTGGAAGCAAACACCAACGCATGCATCCGACAGATAGTGGCTTGGCTCGAGAGCAACTCGCTATCTCTGGCAGCACACAAAACTGAGACGGTGCTAATAAGCAGCAGGAAGCAGGTGGAAGCTGCGACTATCATGGTAGCAGGGTGTCACATTTCCTCCAAGCCGTCCATCCTATACCTTGGAGTGAAATTGGATCACAGGTTAACGTACAAACCCCACCTCGAGTACGTTACTGAGAAAGCGGCCAGAGCGACGACTGCGCTATCCAGCATAATGGCGAACTGCGGAGGTCCCCGCCACAAAAGTAGACTGCTCCTTAATAGTGTGGTTAAGTCGATGATACTTTACGGTGCAAGGATATGGGCGCCGGCAATGTCCATCAAATCCTATGGACAGGCCTGTAGGGGCTCATACCGCTGCTGTGCACTAAGAACCATTAGTGCCTTCCGCACAGTATCGGAGGATGCAGCCCTGGTCTTGGCGGGCATGATACCACTAGATCTGCTTGCCACCGAGTCCACACATCGTGACGAAGCAAGACGACGACGGACTATGCTCCAATGGCAAGAGCGGTGGCAACAAATTGGAAGCGGTAGCTGGACCAGGAGGATCATCCCAGACGTACGTAGGTGGGTTGACAGAAAGTTCGGTCAAACCGACTTTTATATGACGCAACTGTTGACTGGCCACGAGTGTTTCAAATCCTATTTATATAGGTTTAAGCACGAGACGGATCCGTTTTGCACACACTGTGCGCGGACCACGGAAGACGCAGAACATGTCTTTTTTGTCTGTCCGCGTTTTACTGCTGAACGGGAAGAACTGAGCCTAAGCATTGGGAGGCCATTTATAGTCACTGACTTGCTAGACATCCTGCTCAGTTCGCAAAACAATTGGTTAAAAGTTAGCCACACCTGTGCAGCAGTCCTTAAATCCTTGTGTCGCGCTGAAAGACAGCGCAACCAGAATTCACTGTAGAATTCAAACTCTAGATGAGTATCTAGAAGAGGCCTTCATGCCATCTCCCCCTCGCGTAGTAATACCTAGCGGCTTAGTTCCGTGAGAGGGAAAGCGGAGAGTAGGGTCAGGTTTTAGTGGGTGCAAGTCCCACACTATTCGGCTTTAAATGCTTTCCCCCCTATACAAAAAAAAAAAAAAAAAAAAAAAAAAAACACACACACAGACACATAAGGCAACATATAGCTCTCATCTTGTCAATTGATTTTCTTTCTTTATTTTTTGTACTGTCTCTCTCTTTACTCTGTGTACATTCATCACCGCATCTAAATTGAATCTATAATAGTTGACAACGCAACCTCACACGCCCACCTACAATGTCACCGCCCACAATCATACACACACACATACACATACAGAAACATAAGCAACACAGAATATCAATTCAATAGAAGCAATTTCTGTATATTCAACGAAAGGCCACCAATTGCCAGCAATTCCGAGGGCAAAAAATTGTGACGAAAATTAATTAAAAATCAATTTGAATTTGATTGTCGACTATTGACTGGATCCGTAGGGGCATCCCCTCTCCCCTTCCACCATCCTTTTGGTACATCAAACCACTATCTTCTTATAGACACGTTTAATATTTATCTTTTTGCTATTTATTTGTAATTGAAAGTTAATTAACAATTTTAATTATAATTCAATTACAATTCCATCCCATCTCTGCCATACTCAATTCTATACAACATCCCCAACTATTGTCGGTTTATTTATTTATACCATATACCATTCAAAATGAAAATTAAACTAACACAACTTGTAAGGATATAGATTAGTAAGGGTATATGTTAGTGCAGTATACCCCATTACAACGTTTTTTATAGTAAGTCATACACACACACACACACACACACACAGAACATTTATGTTGATTTCAACTGCTGTCAACTGCTGCTCTGCAGCAACATAACAAAGCAGTACAAAAAATAAAATAAAAATATTTTAATTGAATTATATATATATATATACATATGTATATATGTATATATATATGAAAGGAACTTAAATTCCCTGTTCAATTTCATATTCAATAGATTATATATATATATATACGCATCTTTGGAACAACTATTTATTTTTTACTTCAATTATTGAATTCCTTTTTTTTCCATTCAAGAGAGAAATGTGAAATGTAGCTTAGTAATTTAACTAGTAGATTTATTATGAAAGCATTGTGCAATACTGGACAAGAAATGGTGGTAACTCTGCAGAGTTGTGTGACAGTTTTCAATGACACTGGCCAATTAGGACTGCCAAAGCACGTTGTGAAAAATGAAATTGTTGCCAACTGGAAGTTAGCCAGTAAATAATAAGCGTATGTCACTTCAGTTTAACAAATAAAATAAATTAAAATAAAACACAATAACAATACAATACACAAAAAAAAAACGCAAATAACAATGAAAATAATAACAATTATAAAAATACCAAAACAATGTGACAATGAAAAGTCATCATAATGAAAAACCTTTTTAGTTCAATTTAAAACTGACAAAGAAAAATAAAACTGTGTCAACAACGTCCTGAGAATACCTTTCAAATATATTCAACTATATATATATATATATATATATATATATATATATATAATTAATATTATTTAAAGTTCATTTTACTTTTCTATAAGATCTGTCACAGCTGTTGTACATTTGTATAATAAATTTAAAATTTTTTTTGTTTTTTTAACACAATATACAACACTTATGCATTAACTTATCAGAGAGACTGTAGTGTTAGGCACATTTGCAAATAAAATAAATAATAGTACAGAATTTCAATTAGAAATTCCACAAAAAACTATTTCTTAATAATTTGTAATATTTCGTCTGTTTAGGCAACTAAATTTTCGATCTAACAAAACGAAATGATGTTATTCCTACCAGATATTTGCTGAACCTAGGTTTATAGTGCCAGAATTATAGTATCAAATGCATTTTAATTTGATGAAAAGATCACGCTTAAAGTTCGCATCTATTTATGTGTCCAATGAATCTGATTATAGAAATTTTTATATATTGGTTCACTTACATTATATTAAAATTTAAAAGTTTAAATTTGTAGCAGTAAATAATTAATTTAGTTGATAATCAAGAATCAACTGATTTATAATTGAGTAACGCAATAATTAAAATTTTATACAGTATATAAAGATTAAACCTTAGTTACATACCAAATCATAAGTACTAAAAAATAGTAGTTAAATCAACGCACCTGTAAATATAGAAGAAAAAGAATTTATTATTAAAAGTACTTACTATAACATAGGATAAAAACCAATAAAAATAAACTACTATAAGTTACCCTTAACCTCTTTCCGCCACACACGAGGCAACAAGAGGCAGTTACATAAAAACTATTTACAGACAGCAGAGGAATATATTCTATGGGGTCGAAGGCAGCCTCTTTTTCACCTGTTATATACATTACTAT
Organism: Zygothrica quintamaculata; assembly: GCA_037044455.1. Classification (NCBI taxonomy): domain Eukaryota; kingdom Metazoa; phylum Arthropoda; class Insecta; order Diptera; family Drosophilidae; genus Zygothrica; species Zygothrica quintamaculata. Next base: position 19,759 of record JBAMBS010000338.1, on the reverse strand, counting down.
AAGCTTATATATATGTTGTATATATGTATATGTTATATAACACAGTTACTACTACGTAAAGTTCGTTAAGCAAACCACAAAAAAAATAACCAAAAAAAAAAGAGAATATCAAAGTGAAAGAAGGTGCTGTTGCCTCATTATCTGACTCGTTCTTAATATTATTTTACGTATATTTTATATATGTTTATATATTATATATATGTATATATATATTTTCTCTGTACTTTAAGTTCATTAAAAATTACAACGCACTTAAAAAATTTGCTCACTTATGCCTCATTTAACCAAATTAAAAGCAAACACGAAGCAAAATTATGAACATTGCATAGCACCAGGGGATCAGGCCCAGATTACAATGGACGGTGTAGGTGGGTGTTGGTGTAGGGGGAGGGAATATGCCCAATAAAAGTAAAGAAAGAAAATCTCTGTAAGTATATATCTGTGTGTGTGTGTGTGTGTGTATGGGGTGTGTGGCTGGGTGTGTGTATGCAGATTTAATCTGGAAACGAAGGCGGTAAATGAACATACGCGAGACTGCAAAAAGTATGCAGCGGAAAATGATTTGGAAAACGGGTAAAAATATGACAAAAGGTAAAAAGTGAAAGTGTTCACGCTAGAGAAAGTCAGAGATAAGACAGTCAATGATAATTATAAGAATTATAATAAAGAAAAATATGTTAATATAATAGATAACAATAATTGATTATTCTTTATTGTTTTTCCTCCGAATTTCCTTGTGCTTCCAATTAATTTGAAATGAAAACTTTAGCCCAATAGCCGTATTAATTCTTGATTTATTATCTTTACCAATTTGGTTAAAATTCACACATATTATGGTATAATAATCTGATTAGGACCAAACAACCTTAAGAACCTGCTGATGTCATCCAACTACAAGTTTCTCCCCAAATAGACCGTACCGTACCGTTCCGAGCCATTGAGCGTTCGGGCCAGGTCTCCTTTGTTTTTTTTGTATAGGCGGCAAATATGGCCACAAGGAAAGGGCTAAAATTGACAGAATCTTAGACATTTAGCTGAGTCAACCAATCACAGCAAACCACTAGGAAGCATATACGAATCGCCTAATACTCTTCCAACAATCTCTGTCCGAATTCAATTAATTTCATATAATTTATACGTATCCTTGAAGCATTTGGCTCCAGAGTATACTATGGAATTTTGTTGATAAGCCTTAGGGTAGGGTATTAAAGTATTCGTTAGTATTCGGAAGTAAAAATACCATTTGAAGTCGTTTCTTAAATGGTATCTAAGCCAACACGAGGATAGGACTTAACTTTAATAGCTTTAAGCAGCTACGGTCAATTTAATTTTCATGGCAGATGCACGAGGAGACTCAGCAGTCAGCAGTAAGTAAACAGCAAAGGAGTAAATATATATACATATAGATACATACATACATACATACATACATATATGTATATATGTTTATATAAAAAGAAGTAAAGTTTCAGTCACATATCCTTGTAGTCAGGCGACAATTTGTGCAACCATATGGACCGAGCAAGAGAGAAGCAGAAGAAAAATAGGAAAAGGAAACTTGAAAGGAAAACTTGATTATAAAGCGATGAGTTCACACATTGCCATGCGAAGGACATACACAGGACCTATAATTTTCATGCTGCTGCTTCCAAGCAAAAGGAAACAAAATAAAAGAAACGATAGTCAGCCTGCAGATAGCCATGTTACACATACACAAAGTCCAAGACAAAACACACACACACACACACACACATAAAGAACCACATTGCTGTGCAAGGACATTGGGCAAACAGGGGCGTGTGCTCTGCATGGAGCTGTAATTTAATACTTTTCTAATATGTAGTTGTCTCTATTTGCCTCCTATTTCTCACTCTCACTCGGTTTTCATCTTTCTTGCTCTTCTCTCATCTAGCCTTTTCCCAACTCATTCTCTTTCTTTCTGCTTGCGTGTGAATTTTCACAAGAATTTTAATAGAATTGGTAAGTTGAGCTGCTCATCTCTTTTGCTGTGTGTTTCTACATGAAGGAGGTGCTTTCAGGGAACTGTGCATGGTGCATGATTAAAAGCCTACAACTAGGCTGTAGATTTTTTTTATTTTTCTCGGCAACGAACAACCAACAATTAAGTCAAGAAGTCGCTTTATACCGATAACAGAAGTGCCAAATAGGAATTGCGTTTGTATTTGCAAGAAACTTTTAATAATTAATATTTATTTATAATTTCAGTTATTTATCTATATTATTTATATTATTTATTTATATTATTTATATTATTTATTATTTAATATTTATTATCTATTATTTATTATTTATTATTTATTATTTATTTATTTATTTATTATTTATTATTTATTATTTATTATTTATTATTTATTATTTATTATCTATTATTTATTATCTATTATTTATTATTTATTATTTATTATTTATTATTTATTATTTATTATTTATTATTTATTATTTATTATTTATTATTTATTATTTATTATTTATTATTTATTATTTATTATTTATTATTTATTATTTATTATTTATTATTTATTATTTATTATTTATTATTTATTATTTATTATTTATTATTTATTATTTATTATTTATTATTTATTATTTATTATTTATTATTTATTATTTATTATTTATTATTTATTATTTATTATTTATTATTTATTATTTATTATTTATTATTTATTATTTATTATTTATTATTTATTATTTATTATTTATTATTTATTATTTATTATTTATTATTTATTATTTATTATTTATTATTTATTATTTATTATTTATTATTTATTATTTATTATTTATTATTTATTATTTATTATTTATTATTTATTATTTATTATTTATTATTTATTATTTATTATTTATTATTTATTATTTATTATTTATTATTTATTATTTATTATTTATTATTTATTATTTATTATTTATTATTTATTATTTATTATTTATTATTTATTATTTATTATTTATTATTTATTATTTATTATTTATTATTTATTATTTATTATTTATTTATTATTTATTATTATTTATTATTTATTATTTATTATTTATTATTTATTATTTATTATTTATTATTTATTATTTATTATTTATTATTTATTATTTATTATTTATTATTTATTATTTATTATTTATTATTTATTATTTATTATTTATTATTTATTATTTATTATTTATTATTTATTATTTATTATTTATTATTTATTATTTATTATTTATTATTTATTATTTATTATTTATTATTTATTATTTATTATTTATTATTTATTATTTATTATTTATTATTTATTATTTATTATTTATTATTTATTATTTATTATTTATTATTTATTATTTATTATTTATTATTTATTATTTATTATTTATTATTTATTATTTATTATTTATTATTTATTATTTATTATTTATTATTTATTATTTATTATTTATTATTTATTATTTATTATTTATTATTTATTATTTATTATTTATTATTTATTATTTATTATTTATTATTTATTATTTATTATTTATTATTTATTATTTATTATTTATTATTTATTATTTATTATTTATTATTTATTATTTATTATTTATTATTTATTATTTATTATTTATTATTTATTATTTATTATTTATTATTTATTATTTATTATTTATTATTTATTATTTATTATTTATTATTTATTATTTATTATTTATTATTTATTATTTATTATTTATTATTTATTATTTATTATTTATTATTTATTATTTATTATTTATTATTTATTATTTATTATTTATTATTTATTATTTATTATTTATTATTTATTATTTATTATTTATTATTTATTATTTATTATTTATTATTTATTATTTATTATTTATTATTTATTATTTATTATTTATTATTTATTATTTATTATTTATTATTTATTATTTATTATTTATTATTTATTATTTATTATTTATTATTTATTATTTATTATTTATTATTTATTATTTAGTCATTTATTATTTATTATTTATTATTTATTATTTATTATTTATTATTTATTATTTATTATTTATTATTTATTATTTATTATTTATTATTTATTATTTATTATTTATTATTTATTATTTATTATTTATTATTTATTATTTATTATTTATTATTTATTATTTATTATTTATTATTTATTATTTATTATTTATTATTTATTATTTATTATTTATTATTTATTATTTATTATTTATTATTTATTATTTATTATTTATTATTTATTATTTATTATTTATTATTTATTATTTATTATTTATTATTTATTATTTATTATTTATTATTTATTATTTATTATTTATTATTTATTATTTATTATTTATTATTTATTATTTATTATTTATTATTTATTATTTATTATTTATTATTTATTATTTATTATTTATTATTTATTATTTATTATTTATTATTTATTATTTATTATTTATTATTTATTATTTATTATTTATTATTTATTATTTATTATTTATTATTTATTATTTATTATTTATTATTTATTATTTATTATTTATTATTTATTATTTATTATTTATTATTTATTATTTATTATTTATTATTTATTATTTATTATTTATTATTTATTATTTATTATTTATTATTTATTATTTATTATTTATTATTATTTATTATTTATTATTTATTATTTATTATTTATTATTTATTATTTATTATTTATTATTTATTATTTATTATTTATTATTTATTATTTATTATTTATTATTTATTATTTATTATTTATTATTTATTTATTATTTATTATTTATTATTTATTATTTATTATTTATTTATTATTTATTATTTATTATTTATTATTTATTATTTATTATTTATTCTTTATTATTTATTATTTATTATTTATTATTTATTATTTATTTATTTATTATTTATTTATTATTTATTTATTATTTATTTATTATTTATTTATTATTTATTTATTTATTATTTATTTATTTATTATTAACTTATTATTAACTTATTATTAACTTATTATTAACTTATTATTAATGGATTATTAATGTATTATTAATGTATTATTAATGTATTATTAATTTATTATTAATTTATTATTAATTTATTATTAATGTATTATTAATTTTTTATTAATGTATTATTAATGTATTATTAATGTATTATTAATGTATTATTAATGTATTATTAATGTATTATTAATGTATTATTAATGTATAATTAATGTATTATTAATGTATTATTAATGTATTATTAATGTATTATTAATGTATTATTAATGTATTATTAATGTATTATTAATGTATTAATAATGTATTATTAATGTATTATTAATGTATTAATAATGTATTATTAATGTATTATTAATGTATTATTAATGTATTATTAATGTATTATTAATGTATTATTAATGTATTATTAATGTATTATTAATGTATTATTAATGTATTATTAATGTATTATTAATGTATTATTAATGTATTATTAATGTATTATTAATGTATTATTAATGTATTATTAATGTATTATTAATGTATTATTAATTTTTATTTATTTATTATATATTTCATAATTTTTAATTATTTATTATTTATTTTCTTATTCTTATTCTTATTACTTTTATTACTATTTATTATTGATTTTAATATTATTTATTATTTACTTTATTATTATTTTTTTTAGTATTATTTATTATACATTTTAGTATTATTTGTTTTATTATTATTTATTTATATTTAATTGTTCATTTATTAATTTTTATTCATTTTTTTATCTATTATTTATTTTATTGTTTTATTAATTTAGTACTATTTATTATTTATTTAATTATAATTTATTGTTTATTTTGGTATTAATTATTAATTATTTATTTATTTTTTTATTTTTTTTTATCTATTATTTATTTATTTTATTTTTTAATCTTTTATTTATTTTAATATTATTTATTTTATTATTATTTATTTTATTATTATTTATTTTATTATTATTTATTTTATTATTCTATAATTTATAATTATTTAATTTATTATTTATTAAAGTATTAATTATAATTTGTTTCACTAATATAATAATTTATATATTATTATTTATTGGTTATCCTTGAAGAATTCTTTACAAAGTTTGAATAAAAAGTGTAATGAATGTAAGAAAATGCCACTTGTTTAATGAGTCTACCACATTAAAAGTTAATTAGTGAGTTAATTATAATGTGTTAATCATATTATGAATGCATTAACTGTTAATGACGAAACTCTTAAGTAAACCCAAAAAATAAAAATGACTGCATAATCAAAAACAAAACTTAATTGTACTTAAAATCATTTATTAATTTTACCATACACAGTTATATGCAACAAATGTTTGAAAGGGAACAAAACTTTATAAATGTCGCGAGCTTTGAGAGTCCAAAGCTTTTAGCATACATATTAGAATAGAGTTTACACGTAAACGTACTTCATTATTATCCTAACGCGAATGTGTCGCATGCACAAAACATGACAAACTCCCCTAGAGAGAGCTGAGACGGCATGAGAAGGTATCCTAGAGAAGTACCTCTCACTCTCTCTTCCAGCCCCTTTACTATTTCTTGAGAGGGAGAAGGATAGACAAAAAAAATAAATACATTAAAATGCCAGCGGGTAAAATGAAGATACAAACAAACGCATTAATACGTGACGCTGAAACATTATTAGAAAATGTGTCCCGACGTTGGTTACTTGCCACACCATCAGGACACTCAGTACAACGAGTGAGGGGTTGGGGGTTTTAGGGTTTCACAGTTGGAGTAGGAGTTTATAGGGGATATTGGGGGTAAGGTTGTTGTATGTAGTACGTGCGTATATGAAGAGGCTGCTGTTGCTGTTGTTGCTGCTGCTGCTACTTCTGCTTCTGCTGCTTCTTTTGCCGTTTTGCAATATATTTTAGAATTTTTGCACTTGCAGGGCGCAGCTCAGTTTGGGTTCAAGTTAAGGTTTGAGTTTGGTTCGGTTTCGGTTTATATTTTGGGTTTTGGTTGTCGGTTTGCTAACATCCATTTACTGGTTATATGCTGTGCTGTGCATAGCTTTTGCCGCTGTCATGTCTGCGCGTACTTTTAATATGAATTTAGTCCTTTAAGTCCTAGCTAGCTGGCTGACTGGCTGGCTGACTCTCTCTGACTGTCTCTGTTGGGGCCTTCTTCTCTTTTCCTAGCCAGCTCGTAAAGGGTGGTAAGAATGGCATTGGTATTGGTATGTCTGCAACGTAAGCTTTGTTGCACTTGCCGTATTTTTCTTTTTTTTACGCCAATTTTAACTTTGGCTTTGCCGCACGTTTGTTCAATATGTCAATATTACATGGCGTTGGCCATCCTGAGTGGCATTACTTTCATTTCGTTCTGGCAAAAGGATGCTTGTAGTAAGTGACTTAATCAAATAACTTTGCATTGACTTCGTTCCCAGCAAAACTTCCTTTTCTCTTTTGCACTTCACTCCTGTTGTCATTCCCTTCCCTATCCTTTCCATTCCCTCCCTTGGCTTTGCTTGCTTTCAGTTTGGTTCCTTCGTGTCCTTTACAGCGTGTTTTGTGCGCCATTAAACATGACTTTATTTTACGCTTTTCTCTCTCTTTAATTTTTCCCTTTTTTTGTATTCTTTTCTCTCTTTTCTTTTCACAAATTGTCACTATTTGTATCTGTGTGTGTGTGTGTGTGTGTGTGTCTCTGTGTGTATTGTGGTTGTTGCTACTGGTAAGCGACACGTAGCACCAGACAAGACATTAACTAGACTTTGGGATTCTGAGTATGCTGAACCACGTTAAGCTACTTGCAGATTTGTATTGTATTTGGCCAATAAAACTATTAGTACCTACTTTTGAGTGAATCCTGAATAGCCAACTATAAAAGTTGTGAGAGAAAGAGAGAGAGATAGGTAGAATCAAAGTAGGCAAAGAAACAACAAAGAAAACAACTTGAATCTTTTGAAAGTCTTATTTCTTAAAATAAGACAACGGATGAATCCAGCTAATCGAATTATGATTAGAGCTGATTAATTTTTAGTGGTTTATTTAGAAGAGAGTTCAGAGGTTATTAATGAGGATTAGATGATGGTATGCAAATGTTATATACCTTTTTTACGGAAAAATTCTCTCTACCTTTATCAAACTAAAAGTACAACAAATAATAGCAACAGAAACAACAACAACAGCCACAACGAACAGTATATAAACTGTAAAACGTGGAAAAATTCATCAAGCGCAAAATAACATTGCATACTTTATGGCGCATTATGAAAGCACACGCATTAAAGAAGGGTAAAAGAGAGACAGAGACAGAGTCAGAGATAGAGAAGTGAAGGTGCAAATAGAGGAAGGACGAAAAGATATGCGCAGCGAAATTTGCGCCACATTTGCACAAAAAACGTTTTAGAAAATGTACGCAATATGAGAGCCCTACATCCCGCTCTCTCACCGCCTTACAAACCTCCTTCTACCATACTAGACGCACACACACAGAGAGAGGACACGTACACGCACACTTCAAACTATTAAAAACATGCAAAATGTGAGCTGGAAGTTAACCCGGTGCTGCGGCCCAACACTTATGCAGATAGCGTTGATGATGATGATGATGAGGATGACAACGCGAATGATGACAGGAATGCCCCCAGTACACCACACCAATCAAGATAAGCACAGCGATACACTGCAAAAAAAATAGCTACACACAAACTCATATATCTGCTATATTTAAACTATACTATTATTATTGTATTAGTATGTCCTGAAAATAATGCTACCCTTGTTATGTTTGTAAAAAACATTATGCAATTATTTTGTATTAAAATAAAACATTTTTTTATTTCGTCAAGTGTAAAACTCTGAGTGTGTATATAAACTCTCTCATACACACACACACATAGAGCCACAATTCTGGCACCAGCCTGACGGCTGACGTCAGCAATCCCCGCCCTATCCCTCCCTTAGCTATACCCATTTATACCCTTGTACCACTTGCAACCACTGGCTGAATATTTTGCCATATGGCAGCGTAATGATAATAAACTCCAAAAGATAAACTCGTACACAACAGCAGACGAAAAACCACATAGAATCTGGGAGAAATGGAGAAACGGAGAAAGGGTACAAAAATAAAGGAATGTGAGTAGAGTAGAGCAACAGGCTAAAGGGATTGAGGATTGACAACTAACGGATACGCTACGGTTAAGGATTGGAGATGGAGTTGCTGATGAAGTTGGACCACAAGTGTTGTCGCTATCTTGGGTCTGTGTATGGGATGTCAGACAACGCCTTCAACAATGCCATTTTGTCTTATCTGCTGGAACAGGCCCATGAGGAGGAAGTAGAAGAGAGAAAGAGAGAAGAAACTTTCATCAATAACCAGAGATACAACTACTTATTTTCTTTCAATTTGCAGTTTGTTGACGGAGTAGGTGGAGAAGAGCGGTTGGCAGTATGCAACATCTACAGAGATATAAAGGATGAACACATGCTCAAGGACACTAATTGATAAAAAGAGCATTACTGGTATACAACTTATCATTCCACTGTTAAGATTAACAAATAAAAACATATTTCATCCAGTCTTACATCATTTTCTTTACTTTAAGTTTTTTTCATCTTTTAATTTGATGCCGGCGCCAAAGTGTCGGGCTGGGGGGGTCACAGTTGCAGATAAAATTAAAAATATGTCGCAAGCGCTCATTGGCTTTGCTAGCCGAATTGTCCACGCAGATTTGGCCCAGTTGGTGGTCCGTTTGCACGCATATCTCATTCCATATCTCATACCATTTGCATGTCCTTATTTGTTGGGCGAAATTCTTCATCCAAACGCCAAACGCCACACCCCAACCCCCAAATTAAGCACAAGGCTGACGTTGACGCTGACGCTAACGTCGTTGCTGTCATCGCATTTTACCCCAAGCCTCATACCAATCACATTTCTCCCGCCTTTAGCCACCCTTCCCCGCCCCCGCTTTCACCATTATATCTTTCCCTGCTGCTAATACTGCTCTATTGCATACCCCAAGGCGTTATATGAAATTGCATTTTTTAGTTTTAATGGAGCGTACAGCGCCCTTAACGGTACAGAACGAAGCGGAACTGCGAATGTAATTAATTTGTAACGTCTGATGACCAGCTTAATGGGTAGCTCAGCACAGTAGAAGCAGCTGAGGGCGTGTGCTCCTGCTTCAAAGTGACTAACTGACTGACTGACTGAGTTGGTTTCTTGACCGAGAACCTGCATTGAAATTTGTACCTAATAGTTTTCTAATTGTATTTAATATGATTAAGCCAAGAGCGGGTTAATTTACGAAGTAAAAATGGATAAAGAGAAAAAATATGCAATCAAATGGAAAATTGCCAATAAAAAGAGGGTTCAAATAGCGAGCTGATTCTTATTTTTCCTATTTTCTTGCATTAAACATCATATATTTAAAGTCTTATTAAGTCATATTTTATATTTTAAAATATTAATAACAAAATTTAAAATTATTCAAAGATTGTAACCTTAACCCCATCAAAATAAGAAATACATGGAAGGTCAACAGTAATGTTATTGGGATGTTTTCTCCCGAGTGCTGTCTACACAGACACACATACGACCCGTACAATCACACATGGATACAACATTTTTAAAAAAACAACATTTCAGTTGAACTGTAACTGTAAGTAAACAAGTAGCGAAAACTACATAAATGAGTTTGGTGGAAACTCTAAACACACACAAATAAAAATAACAAAAGCAAAACAAAAATAAAATAGAAAAACCGAAAAATTTTCAACCTGCTCCTGACCAAAAGCAAAGCAAAAGCAGAGGAACTAAAAGCCGACATTGAGACGCTGCTTCTCTGCTTCAGCCAGAATGACACAGCAGAGTTTCAGTGACAGTCAGCATAGCATCAGCATAGTAGCAGAGTGTTACGGATGGGGAAGATATAAAATGGAGAGGGTAAAACTAGATTTGGAATGGGTGCAGAAGGTTCCATGTCCAGACACATTCAAGTTCTCACACTCAAGTGCTGCTTCACTGGACATCACATGTCGAGAGCACCGCAACAGATTCAACTTTAATGCTGTGACACTTATAAACCCATTCGTAGACCCCGCTCTTAAACTCTTAGCCACGCTCATGATATCAAAAAACTTTGCCGACAAATACTACACTAAAAGCAATGCGAAAAAACCACTGATAGGGTGTGTAAGATAGATTGGATAGGCACATGATCAACTAGAAGTGAAGTGAAATGAAGTGACAAATCAAGAGATGAACTCACTCTGGCTTTGGCCTATGCCGAATACTCTCATAGAAGAGCTGCGTGCCTTCCAGTCAACGCGACCAATTTCACGGCACAATTTGATTGATTTGCTCAATAATTACGAAATAGTACTTAAAAATACAAATTACATTTGTTGTCTGTTAGTACATTTCATTAATTTAATTTGTGTTTCTTCTTATTATTTCATTCATTTCGATTATTTAATTATTATGTTGTTCATTTCGATTTTTTATGATTGTTTTATTTATTTTAATTTGCTTTAATATATTAAATATAATAATAATTTAATTTATTTTTTAAATTAAATATATCTATTATATGAGCTAATTTATTTTATATTTATTATATTTATTTATAATAAATATTTCCTTAGTTTTAAGTCAACATGTTAATTTTATTTTTTATATTTATTTTTTTTTTTTTATTTATTAATATTTTATTTGTATTTTTTATATTTTGTTTACATTTTATTTATTAATATTTTATTTATCTTTAAAAATATTTTTTTTAATATTTTATTTATATTTTGTTTATATTTAATTTATTTTTTATTTATATTTTATTTATTTATTTATTTCTTATTTTATTTATATTTTATTCATATTGTATTTATATTTTTATTAATATTTTATTTCATATTTAATTGATTTTATATCATTCAATTAATGCGCTTTTATTTATTGGAATAATTTAATTTTTATTTCAAAAATGTAATTATTTATATATATTTAGTTCAACTAGTTATGTTTAATAAATTCTTTTTTTAATATTTACCTTAATACCTGAGTATTCGCAGGGATTTCGAACTATTCAATAGAATTATTCCTCCCCATTTTCAACAATAGGTTTCACAGCACAATAGTGACTATATAACAACTATATTGTAAACAGATCTAATGCGACTATTGTATGCTACACAGCACGAAGAAGAAGAAGCAGAATAAGCCGACTGGAAACATTGCGACGGCAGACAACGTGGATGTGTCGACGTCTCATGAGCGTCAAATTTGATCAACTCGGATGAGGGACAGCTGTGGGGCTATAATGGGTTAAAATATGGATGTTCGATGTTGGTGCTTTGTTTGTTTGGGTAGTTGTCTGTTGGTTGATCGTTATTGTTGAATGCAAATTTGCACGTGTCTGTGGAAATGCCAAGAATATAATGTCGGCAACTATTAGGAACATAACGCGTTAATGGAGCAATCAGTGAGTGCCAGTTGCGGGTAAAACAAAAACAAAAATAAGGTGGATACGTAAAAGAGAATAAAACAGTTCTGACTGAAGAATGTGAGAGAAACTTTAACAATATCATTAGGAGATGAATGACATATTTAGGAATACACTGAAAATTTGATTCGATGCCAGTTTAGAGCCATTTAGAGTAAAAGTGGCATGAATTTTTATTTCAGTGTAGCTTTTCAATTGAGAGTTTGTGGCAAGCAGCACTAACTGCAACTGAAACTAAGCTGCTGTGTCATTTGCAATTCTTTGCTTTTAGCTTCCTGGTTGCAACTCCACTGAGATTTGCAATGCCAAACATGCAAAGACATTATCTCCATAAATACATTCAAGAACTCGTACATCTCTGAGTTTGTCTTTGTCTGCGGAGTTGTCTTTACCTTGCCCAGAGTTGGAGTTCTCTGGAAATGATGTCAGCTAACAAGACATTGCCATTTTTTTCTTTTCTTTCTTTTTGTCCACTTTTTATTATTTTTCTTTTTTTTTTTTCTTTTTGTTATTTCTGAAGCAAACCAGAAAGCTAGTTTTTCCATATGTTGTCCATAGTTCTAGTTTGGGAGTTTCTTCCTTTCTTTTATTTTCTTTTCTTTTTCGTTCATTTCTTTATTTTATTTTTGGGTCAACGGCCAATATTATATTATTTTACTGTTTATTGCTATATGGAAATCGCTTTCTATAACAACGTTCCGAGCTGTATTAATAAATACAATAAATATTAACATTTCATAAATCTATTAACTAAAATTTGTATTATTATTAGCAATTATTAATTTATGTACCGCTTTGATTTCCCCAAATGCCAATTTCTTGGGGGCAAGTTCATTGAACGAAAGAAATCATTGGCAATTAAGTAGACGATTTCATTCTTTCAATCTTCTCCCCCTTCTTTCTCTTACTCTTTCTTCCTACTCCTCGTTTGCGCTCAACAAATATACTTTCAGTTCGCTCTTATGTCCACTCTCTCTCCTAGCTAATTTTACTGTTTGTTTTCGACGCACTCTAATGACTTCTCTCTACTTGATTTCATTCGATACGACCAACGTTCCGGGTCGTTAAGTATTGTGCGTGCCAATAATGTGAATTTGATTAATTAAATTAATAATATGAAATTTATGCATATATATATTTGGAAATTAGAAATAATACTATCTACGATTAAGTTTATCAGAGTGTTAAACTGTTAATATGAATGCCTAACATCATGATATTGTCCTGAGCTCATGCCAAATATGAAGAACATAGAGAATTTCTGAAATGGGATCTATTTATGTTGTGAGTCTATAAAGCTGATTATGTCACTATATCTGAATGTTGCCATTTAATAAAACTGTTCGATTTAATTCTCTATTAAAATCGGATATTAAGTTTGATAGCAGAAAGCCAAGTTAAGACTATTTTCCTTTCTCAAAAGATATCTTAAACTTTCCTTTTATAAGCAATTATACTTTAAGTCCATAGAAACATAAATCCTTTGTATCTTTCTCCCTCTCTTTCTCTCTCGATATTTAATCTTTGTCCTTCGTCAATAACTTCGAAGATTGATTAAGAGCACGAAACTACAATAGAACGTTTTATCGATTGATTCAAATCAAATATTTATTTATGTATTTATATATAATGCTAGATAAGCTCAATATCCACACAATGGCTGGGACTCGAACTCAGGACCTCTTAGTCAAGTGGCATAAATTACTCCGTGCAGACAATGCGTCCGCTGGGAGAGTGGAGAGTGAATTACATATATCATTTATATAATCTACCTAGGTATTGATTTAAAGACTGGACTAAACTGGAATTAACTATTTTAATAATTTAGCCAAATTATTGAAAAACGTCGTAAGGTAAAACTTTTGCAATATTTATAAAAAAAAAACATTTATCTTTTATCGATAATTGTTGAAATGAAGGAAAAGAAAATGTTGTTCTTATATTACTTTGATTTTGTTTTATATTATTATTATTATTGTTTACAAGTAAAGCTACTAATGGATATTGTCATTATATCACAGTTAAATGATTATTTGTAATTACACTTATAATGATGTCTAATAACACGATTACAACAAACAACAAGCAACAAGTTGAACCGTATTAGCTGGTATAAGCCCAAAAGAATTGTAGGCCTATTCCCAATGGCATGTAAAATAATTGGCTACGACGCAAACAAACTTTACCGCCGGACATGACAAATAGACAAAATAGCAGTAACAACAATAAAAAAAAAGACACAACGACAAACATAAAGAACAGAACAACAACCAACCTACAACAACAACATCAAGAAGGGCATGAGCAACAAGTTGGTAAGACAGGAAGCCATAGGAAAGACTGTCAGCTACGCCCAACGTGACATCATCACAGAATAAAATAAAATAAAAAGAATATGTTGTTTTTTTTGCATGAACGACTAGAAGATACCCTTATAATATACAATAATATATTATTTACTTTTTCTATGTGTAAACTATATAACCCAAGCAGCTTACATTAAATTCTAGCCATTAGCAATTGCAGACAATTTTGAGCTAAGCCGTTGCCAAGTGAAGTAGCTTGGCTTTCATGTTTGGTAAACATGGGTAAACAAAGGAGCGAAAGAGTTGAATAGTTTTGAGCAGGTAAGTAGAAAACTGACCACTGTACGCCCCAGATGCCAATGACCCAGGGGCGTATCATATGATGACCATTAACATTAACTATTACGATGATGAGGCGCAATAATAGCGTTTAAAATAATGGTAAAGCCAACTACTAAAATAAACAACAATTAAAACTAAACGCGAATGCGTAACGAACCAACAACACCAATGATAATGCAAAAACAACAAAAGAAATAAGTTTGCACAAAGCGACAAGACAATGACCCAACAGAAAAAAAAAAAACAGAAAAACAAAGAAGTGGAGAAAGAGAGACACACCATACAATAGCAACAGCATAAAAAATAATAAAAAAAAAAAGAATCATTAGCATGAGCTTGAACTAGTTGGCAAAGCAACATGTTGATACAGCTTGTCTTGCAGTGCAAGAGCGAGAGCGAGAGAACGATCAAAGGAGAGCACACAAGTGGTTGAAACTGTTGTTGCGCTGATGTTGAGATCTACTGTTGCCTAGGCCAAGGTCAGCTTGGCAACATGTTGACAACATGCATTTATGTACATGCATATTGTACATAGCGTGAGATGTTGCCATTTATCTTGTTGCTGAATGTTGCAAGCTTTTTGTTGCCAAATTCAAAATGTTGCACGATTTGGTTTTGTTTCCTGCTGTGAGAAGAACAGCATAAAAACAAAACGAAATAAAAAATATAAAACCTGCACATGGGGTCAATAGTTGTGCGTCGTGATGTTGTTAATGTTATACGCAATCTGTGTATATATACATTTATATATACATGTATATATATATATTTGTATAGATATGTATATATAAGTGAGCAAGTAAGAAACTTGCCCGGAAAACCACTTTAAATTAGAGGTCAGTATAAGGTAGGCAAGTAATCAACAGAGCGTCAGTAACTCAATAACAATTTTCAGCACATTTACGATTAAGGCACAGCCTAAGATGAAGCTAGAGAAACTAAAGTTTTAGACATAGAAGCTACATTTAATGGCAGCAAAGGCAACTAAGGTATGTATTTTTAAGCACCCCCTCTCTCAGCACAACAATATATTCCCCCCCTTCAGTCTATACATTCTCACTGCTTCCAACAACTTTTACAACCCTCGGCAACATCACAACTAATAATCATGACTTGTTAATCTTTACGCTGTTGCTACACACTCGCTCGCTGCCAAAGAACTTTTCTTCTATCCCTTTATTCCCATTCCCATTCCCATTCCCTTCTCTATCCATGTTTATTCTGTGCTGTGTGCTGTGTGTTGGTGCTTGTTGCTAAGCTGCTTGCTGGTATTATGAACATAGACTCAAAAGTTGAAGCGCACAAAAGCTGAAATTTAACGGTGTTCAAAGCTAACTCTTTTCACGCGTTATTATTATTATTTTCATATTTTTTATTATAACTATAAAATCAGTAATATAAACTATATAGTAATTTATTATTGTACACTTTATTATCAATTATGTATCTGTATTTATGTGAACATTTAGTTTATAATTTATATTAAATAAAATCCTCAAATCATAAAATCTGTAACATTTTTCAACACATTTTCTTCCTTGATTTTAATTGAATTGATGCTTTTAAACTTTTCTTTTTATATTCCTATTATCCCTGAAAGACACTTTTCTTACTCCATTTTCACATTATTTGGTTTTTTTTTTCCTTTTGTTTTTTTTTTTAGCTTTTTTTTTGGTATTTTATAGGTTACACACCAAAAATATGAAAACAGTGGGATATAACAATAAAAAAAATCCTTGGACAGACGTTTTCTTATCGTAAACGTAGCCAGAACTGCGTCATTTACAGACACCTCCCCAGTTTCCACATTCTTGTCTCTTATATATACTATATATTTCTTTTATAGTTATATTTCGTTGCTTAGCGACTTGGAAAAGGGCATGAAATTGTCTGTGGCTATTTTTGAGACATTTCTTGGCACATAACCAAGGTTAAGTAAGACCTAAAATCAAATAATATACAGTAAGAGCTCTTCTAGCCAACAACTTCTTTAATACACAGACACTTCTCTTACAGCTGTATCTATACTTTATAAGCAAATACCAACTAAAAGCTGCTAATTATTTAAGTTAACACATTCATAAAGAAATTAGTAAACATTCAATGTAAAGTGCCAAATTTTAGTACATGTAAAGATATAATAATAATCATTATTTATTTTATTTATTTGTTAATACTTGTTTATTTTTAATTATTTATTCTTTTTATTTATTTTACATTATTTATTTCTTCATTTATTTTATATTATTTATATTTTTATTTATTTTTAATTATTTATTTTTTTTATTAAATTTTGATTATTTTTTTTATATTTGATTATTTTTTTTTTTATTTTTTTTTTATTATTTATTTTTTATTTATTTGTTTATTTTTTTTTATTTTTTATTTTTTTTTATTTTTTTACATTTTTTTTAGGTATTTATTTTAAATTATTTATTTGTTTTAATAAATTACATTATTTATTAATATAATCAACTCTTGATTGTGATGGGCATATAAAATTGCAAGTTAAGAGAAGAACTTTTCAAGAGAATTACATATTATTGCTGAATTTCATCAATTAAGTTTTGGGTTTATTTATATATTATTTATTACATCATATATAAGAAAATTGCTTAATTTCTCATACTTCAATCAGTGAAGCAATTGTTATCCCTTCTTTAAGCATTCAACTTCTTTTGTTGCAGTTTCATTTGCATCACTTTTTTCCATCACTGACCTTTCATATTTTGATCGGTGTTATTTACCTCTTTGTATAGATTATCTTCTTCTTTGACTGTTTCTCCTGCTTATACATTTAGTTTATCATTCACTTTGTTGTCAAGGTCTTTGGTTAGGTTGTTCACTTCTATGGTATCCCCATCGAGCAGATGAGCAAATCAAAATGCAATATAGAAAAACTTTACTTTGGAAAATGAAATTGAAAACGGTACGCATGCGTTTTCAATGACTTTTCATAGAGGGGGAATTGCATATGAGTTGTTGTTTTCGTCGTAGTCGCATTGGGCTTTCAAAGATATCGAATAACATAGAGTATATACAATCGACTGAAACTGGATGATGGATATGGTGGTTTGAAGCAACTTCTTTGAAGGCGAAATGGAATGGAAATGCAAAATTGCATTCACAGTGCACCTGGGAAACGTGAGGTGGCTAGCTGTCACGCCCCCAAAGAAATTTGATCTGTGCGTATTTCATATATTTTTTCTGTATTTTTTTTTTGCTATTTCTCTTTCTTTTAGTTATTTTTTATTTTGCAGCTGGTGAACCAATAAAAGTAGGAGACAACGCAACGGCGATTGTCATATGTTGGCCAACGTTTGAAGGCGGCTGTACGCAAGGATAAAGCCCAAAGGAGCAGGAGTCCAGGCGTATACCAAAGTGGATAAAGGGATATAACGCAGTGTGATGAAAGCCCAAATATCAATTGGGGCAATATTCAGCCTCATTTTGGCCAACATTCAACAGCTGCCGATGCTGTCCTATGCCGCACCAGCCAGCAGCGGTGAAAGGTAAGCAAATAAAGAGATGATATGTTGTACAGTGCTTTCATTAATATAAAACCGTTGAAATTGTTGAAAACGTTGAAACTGTACTTCAATTCAGGGTACATATACGGCTGCATATGCCGGAAGTGGTGCGTCAACATACGCATTTCCACAAGGTCTACAAGTTCCAGCCACCGGTTGCACCACCAACCCATTCAACGATGAATCTCAAAAAATTATTGCCCCAGGCGCTGGCCAAGCCGCATGTGTCGCTGCTTGGCTATACGACAACGGCTAGTGGAACGGGTGGCATGGCACCCAGTCTGATGCAAGTAATGGCATCAGCTGCTACGCCCATGGCACCACCCACACTGGCACCCAACTATGGACCCGCCCTGTTCGATAACTACAATCAGGATGCAAAGGAAGTAACGCCAGTTACAATGCCAGGAGCCGCGATGAAGCCAAGTGCCATGAGCTACCTTGTCACAGCGCCTGCCGCAGCCGTATCGTCAGTTGCAGCAACTACCTCCACAAAGCAGCAGCCACCGCCACAACAACAACAATTGTTACAACAAATATTCACGCCCAATATGATGGCCGCACTTACAGCCGCACAACAACAAGAACAGCAACAAAAACAACACCAAAGCAACAATATGAATAACTTTGAAATGAATTTGGAACTGGATACAGAAACAGAACCAGAATCGGAACTTGAACCTGAACCAGAATTGGAAGAAAATGAACTGTTTAATGGAAATTATATGTCTGCCATGCAACAGGAATATATGGCAAAATTTGGCAATGGAAAACATAAACAGAAGAAGTCAAAGGTCGTTATGAATTATCGCAGACCTCAACAACATCAGAAACTTAGGCAACAACTACAACAACAACACCAACATCAAGGACGACACCAACACAGACAACAACAGCACTTAAATTATGTACAGGATTTGCACAGTGAGGAGCAATATGATGATTACAATGAGGAGCCTTCTACAGGTTATGATAGGCCTATGGAAACATATGACCATCCCAGCAGCACTTATAGAGAGCCACCAGATCTAGAAGATGATGCACAAGGATATGACAGTGCAGTTGCATTTACTGGACAAAACAATGCAATTTCAACCA